>RJWT010046979.1:0-11377 GCA_004365215.1 Cuniculus paca | reverse complement strand
TCCTGTGTAGATTTATCAAGATTAGGTCATCTAACAACTAGGTCAGGTAGTGAATTATGTTATTTAGTTATTCTTTATACTTAATAATATGTTGTTTGCTTGCACTACCATTTAATGAGTTGCTTGCAAAGTGTGTATTATTGTGTTTTTATATATTTATTTAGTTTTGACATTACTTCGGAGCAATGCTTCTGAATTCATACATTTTATAATTTCAAGTTCAAAATTAAGCTTTTGTTTTTAGGTGGCTTTTTACAGTTTTACTTATTATTCCTCAAATTCATGCTGCCTTCTTGGTTTTGAGTTACTGACATTTCTCTATGATTGATTTTCAAACACAGTGACATAACTAAAGTTATTTTTTGATTTTTCAGGGACCAGAAACCAGTTCCTTAGATTCACTTTTGCATATCCCCTAAGAAATTGTTAACAATCAGTAATATTTACATATATACACATATATGTCACATGTATGCATGGACTTTTATGCAGAGAAGATACTGTCCTGATTTAGTTTTTTGTACTTACTGGTATAACTTTTTAATCTACATACAATATCTCTTTTTTTTGGTACTGGTAATCGAACTCATGACCTCATGCTTGCCAGACGGGAGCTTGTGCCGCTGAGCTAAAGCCCTGGCCTTTATATATAATGTCTTGCTGAAAGTTTTTATAAGAAAACTATCAAGATGTAGGACTGAGTTTTCACAGACTATTGCTTAAACTTGAGATTGGCCCTATGCCTTTCCATAAGTAGACATTTCCTTGAATTGTGAGCAATAATTGGACATTGGAGAGCTATTATTTGTGGAGCCTTTAAGTAAATTTTTTTAATGCAAAGCCAAAGTGAAGCACTGGTAAAGCGTATCTGGAAATATGGCTCAGCATGTCTAACCATAGTGGTTTTGTATGGAAAACACATTTCCTTTGCATTAGGGCATAGCATCTAAAAAACTGGCAATATATATAATCCTTGATACTTCTGGATAATATCATTATCAGAGATAAAGGATCATAAGTACATTAACAGTGTACTATTTTTGCTTTTTATATTTTATTTTTCAAACTCTTAATTGTAGAAGATTCTATTGCAATTTAAAATTCATAATTAGTAGAAATCATTTAGTGAATGTTTTACCAGTTGTGGACTGTTTTAAAAAGCCTTTTTGAAATAAAATCACAAACTAAACTGCCTTACAATTGAGGGTTTTATGTATTTTATGGCTTTCACTCCCCTAGCATGGAATAGCCTGGGTGTATATCAGAAAGATATCAAAGAATGATACTAAAGTCAGCTCATTCTAGTGGAATTGTTTCTAGATGCCTGATGGTGAATTAGGGAGTCAAAGTAACAGGCTGATAAGAGTTGGAAAATTAAAAATGATAAGAGAAAAGGTTTGAGAAATACCTCAGCAAGTACTTGTCTACATATAAGCTGAAGATAAAACAGAGAAATAAAAATGTACACGTATTTTTTAATGGAAGTATTTCTTCTCATGTTATGGTTTGAGAATACTCTCAAATGGCCTCATTTGTCATAGGTAGAGCTTTTGGAAGATGACTGGAACATGGGGCACTCTACACATCACTAGATTAACCCGCTCATGAATTCATAGCGGAATGTGCTGTTGAGAGGTGGGCCCTGGTCCAAAGAGGAAAGCTACGAGGGTCTTGGCATGCAACAGTATATATCGCGCTCCACGCCACGCCTCTCTCCTTCTACTTCCTGGCTGTCATGCTGTGAGAAGCTGTCCTGCACCCAGCCCCTTCCACCTTCCTGCTTCTGCCTTGGAGCCTGCTGACCATGGGCTGAAAATGGGAACCAAAGTAAAGCTTTCCCTTAAAGTTGTGTGGAGTGATGGGAAAGTGACTAAGACATCATACACGTAAAAACATATGAGTTCAGCAGTTTCTTGACTGTGAATCTATGATAAATTTAGATTTTTTTTCCCAAGGGCATTTAAGGATACTACGTTACTTAATAACTTAACAAGCATAATTTAGACATGCAAAATTAGTGATATTGACCAACTCTTAAAAATCGGACTTCATTGAAAAAAAGTTAAGAATTGAATCAGCATTGTGTGTGTGTGTGCACGTGTGTGTGTAAAACAATCGACTGAGGCACAACTACAGTTAAGTAAGGTAAAGAAGTGTAAATAAGCAGTCTCTCAACACCAAGAGACAACTCAATACTGCAGAGCTTCCTTGATTTTGTGAGTAGTTTTTTATTCCTTTTTGTGGTGATCGTTGCATCTTCATCTTACAAATATCTTTTCTTTTCGGTAACCTGATGTAATATTTTTATAGATGAAATGTACGTTTTTTCAAACCAATTTTCAATTTTTAAAGTCCCATAATTTAATATAGATTTATTTATACCAAAAAAGTAGTCAAGTTGCATATCTGCTGCTGCTTAAAGTACTGGTTTTATCTGATCTCTCACTTTGCGTGTATTACACTACTCAATGCTAAGGTGAAGTTATTATTTAGTTTATTTTAGTCTATTCTAACTGTTATAAAAATTACCATGAACTGGGTTGCTAACAAACAACAGAAATATCTTTCTTACATTTCTAGACCCAAAGAAGTCTAAGATCCAGGTGCCAGCAGATTCCATGCCTTTTCACCATATCCTCAAATGGTGAGAGGGACAAACAGGCTCTCTAGGATAATTTTTCTAAGGCCATTGGTCTTATTCATGCAGTACTCACTAACCACCTTCCCCACTTCTTAACACTGCTACACTGGGGATTAAGTTTCAATATATGAAACACAAATACTGAGACGGATACTGAGATGCTAGCAGTTACCTTTCCTTATGCTCTGCATGCATTTTCAATACAATACTCTCCTTTTCAAAAGGTTCCCTCTGAGACAGCTCTCACATTTCTCACCTGTGTACATGCTGTTTTTGGATTAATGATTATACTAGGAGATCTGGTTTTGCTAGTGATTCACCTAGACTAACTGTAGCTTGCACTGGTAACAAATTTGGTTGGTTTAGACTAGTGATGGTGAACCTTTTAGAACTTTTAGTGATACAACCAACCTGCTGCAGCATGCGAGCCATAGGTTCACCACCACTGGTCCAGATTTACATAAATCAACATGTGAATTCTAATAATTATATTTATAGTGCTTCCTACTCACAAAGTGTGTTTTGTTCTGAGAGTTTATTCCAAAATATTGTGAATACATTATAATTTATCGTGTGCATATGTTTGCATGCTTTTCTTAGAAGCAAATTGTTAAAAACTTCCTCATAAATATAGCTTTTTTTCCCCCATGCTTTGCATTTTACTTTAAAAATATTACCCCATTGTATCCTGGGATGAATGACCATTTAAATCTTGGTCTGATGTGCCTTATAGCCTACTTGTGGTTGGAGAAAAGCATTTGGGCAGTCATAATACTGTATTTTCTCTTATCTTCAATCCTTTCCTACTAGTCCTACTTCCAGAAGACTCTGATTTCACACACATTGCTGAGGGGATTTTTATGTTCCATTTTTCTAAAACATAATTGGTTTATGTCCTTCAAATTTAACCATAAACAGCAAAAACAAAAAAAAAAAGCAGCAAAATGGGACAAAAGTATAGTGTAGATTCATTTGTAATATGGATACTTTAATATGATTCTTCTGAAAAAGTGGACACAATCATTAATCAAGCCTATTTGCAAAATTAATGGGAAATTCTCTTATATTCGTGGATATTAACCTACAAAATACATGTTTTTCATTGGTCACAGGAAGTCTTTTTGTACAAATCTAATTTCCATTCAAAAGTGGTAATGAATTATATAGTTAATAAATGTACTGGGTATTCTTATTTAGGTTGTAAATGACATTTTAAAATATATTTTCTCACTAGAGTAATCTGACATAAACCTATGCAGTTTTCTGCTGGACTAGAAATTTTAAAACTGATCCAATAGGACTATGGTCAGGTGTGTAATAAACAGGTTTATGGGACATGTATTGTAGTTTTCTAGAGATTAAGTTAAAGCCTTCCCTTCTTTCATATGCGTGGAAAAGTGAGGCAGAGTTGGTACTTTTTCCTTTCTTACCTTTTCTTGTGATATTCAGCAGATTTGGAGCCGAAGTGCAGAAGCAGAATATTATTTGTTGATTATGCACATACAGTTCCGCTTTCCTACGTATCTTACGTACGTTCTTATGTGTGATGACCCTTCTTGCTCCACAGCTGAGGAACCCTGAAAGAGAGTCCATGTTGAGTTTTATACCCCAGGATGCAGGAACTACTGGGCTAATGCATTGAGAGACATCCTGTTGAGGGAGCAGCTGCAACATAATCTGGGCCTGTCTGACCAGTTCCTTCATCCCTGGGAATGTCATATGCCTGGCACATTCCAGTTATTTTTGAGAATTAAAAGCAAGAACAATGAAGAGAGCTGGGTCAACTGAAGGCCACCCGGAGAACTGTCTTGATTGATGAAGACTGCAGTGGATATTATCAACCTTCAGTGACAAGAGGTGAAAGAACTTGGTAAAACAAAAAGCAGAAACTCAGAAAAACAAAAGTAAGAATGTATAAGTATTATAAATCTCTGTGTGGTATCTTTAAATAGTCATTCAGAGAGTTCATTGCTTTGGAGGCCTCTCTTTATCATTGACTGGGCAGCATCTACAATTCCCTAAAGTACTCATGACAGCATGACATTCCAACTGAAAAAAATGCATGGTTAGATTTTACTATTTGAGGTTTTCTCAAAAAGATTACACCAAGTTATCTTCTTAGAAAAAGAATACTATTCTGAGAAACAGCCACAGAATTATACATTTAAAATGGTGTCATTTAAAAATATCTAATGGGTCATCCATTGTAATGAATGCATAAATGAAACAGGATAAACCTACTAATTTGAGCTTTAAGTTTTCTTTTAAAACATTCAATACAATTGATTTAAAATAAGCAAAGTCCATTGTATAATTGCATGTCTCTGTAAAGAATTTAAAATAAAACTTGTAAGAATCATGATGTACACAATTCCAGATAACATATGAAACCTACAAGTCGATATTAATAATCACATGCCAAAATTGGACGCTTTATTGAAAGTCATTAAGTTTTTGCTGCAGTTAATTTTTATTAAAATAAGTGGATATATGAATATATAATTGTATAGAACATTCTGAGACTGAAGACTTAGGCCCTGTGCTATTGAGTTGAAGAGATATTACCCTTTACTGAGTTGGTTCCAGCTCAGTACTTCTCTTAAAATATTCCAGATTTATACAGTTGTCTAATGCTTCAAAGACCTCAGTCTTCCTGTCCCCACTTAAAGAAATAAAAAAAATGTAAAGTTGTGAAAAAGTAATGTGATACATGTAAAGACATTTTACAAGGTTCTAATCAGACCTAAAAGATTTGGTGAAATTTAAAATACAGCACCATGAAAGAATTATTAGGGATCTAGCAATAGTTAAAATACAAAAATTCAAGATTCTATATCATTAAGGAAAAGGAAATTTCTAGAAGTATTTCCAAGGTTCTTAGATAATATGGATGAAATATTATAAGATAACTTTTCCACTTCTGAAATTCAAGTTGACTTTTAAATTTTAAATGAAATAGTTTTAAAATATTTTGGTTTTCTAGAAAAATTTATCTTTGCCTCCACAAGCTGCTATTTACATCAAAGTATTAGGCTGTGATGACATAATTATTATATTTCTCCAAGAAAAGTTTCAACTTTTTAAAGTTTTATGTAAAAGTTCATTACAATATTCAGAGTTTTTGCAAGACATTTCTGATGTCAATAAAGCACAACAAGGATATAATACCTACTCAATACTATCTGTAACAGATTTTGAATGAAGTCCTAAATAAGAGGAATACTTTAAACTTTCTATTAATTTTATTTAACAAAGAACAGTTAACTGGTTAGAGTTGAAATATATTCTTAGCTTCTCAATACAGATAACCTTAATATAGCATACTTGATTCTCTTTTGTCTGACTGCAGTCTATATTTGCTGATTTGCCCTCTGGCATCTCATTTTTATGATCCCTGTTACAGCAAGATACTCTCTTTTTCCTGAATTTGTCTTGTATCTTATACTTCCATCTTTCTAGGAATGATATTTCTTCTATATCAAGTTACCTTCTTTTGTGTCTCCACTTGGAAAATCCTGTTCTCTTGGTACATTATCCTTACACAGTTGCCACAGCCATTTCAAGTGTCATAGCCTACTGAGTCTCTGTAGTTTAAGTTAGTGACTCCCCACTCAGAGTATACACATCATTCTAGAAAATGATTCTATTACATTTCACCTTACAGTGTGTTTGTTCATTTCCTATTGTTTTTGCCCCTTACACTACTATGTCAATTTCTGTCTTTTTCATCTTTGTGTCTTTCCTTTACTAATGCCTAGTAGTAGGTATTAAATAAGGAATACTATTTAGGAATTGTCTGATTTAGGCAAATATATAATTAAAATTATTTCTCAAAAAGAAAATATCGTATTACCATATTTAAGAATGTTTTCCATAAATCTTTCTATTGCTGCCACCATAGATGAATTGAGAGCTTGAAATTTATTAAATTTGTATAATTTAATGGTAAGTCTAATTGATGTACTGTGTTTTTTCTTTTTAAGTTTAGCAAAATTGGATGTGTACCTAATATCTTTAGAAATTCGACTCTGTGTAGTTATATCTTTATAATCATAATGAATTTTAGGACAGTTTTATAAAAGGTTAAATTTGGCTCATGAAGAGATTAAAATTTGGTCTTGGTAGGTAGAGTGAATGGACCAATTAGACCCAGACCAGCCAGCCCCAGGCATGCGGTGGCACCCACACCTTTGGCAACCAGGGTAATCAGTGAGACCAGCAATGTGGAAGTGTCTTGAAGAAGCAGTGAAGAGCCAGCAGTGGGGTTCTGGAGAACTCCACCAACAGAAGACCAGTCCCAGTCCCCACATCCAGAGGCCAAGAACAACTCCGTACCCAGCACAATTCTCATGGCAAATTTAGCTGGAGAACACAGCACATTTGTGGGATCTGACATAGACGCTATCACAGAACTGTAAGCACCAGAGGTATTTTAGTACTTTTATTCTGCCTTGTTTGTCTGATTGGCTATCCCTTTCCTGTCTGGTAGGATATTGTCTTGTTTTGTTTTGTATTTTGTGGTTATTTTTGTTTTGGAGTTTATTTTTCTTCTTTCTTTTGTTCTTTTCATTTTTGTACTCCTTTCATCCTTCTTGTTTTCACTAAGTTTCTTAATTTTCTTTTTTGAATCCTTAATTTTCTTCTACTGATCCTCTTTTTTTCCTCTATTACTTCTTGAAATTAAACTTTCAAGTGAATTAACATTGTCTCTTCTCCTTCTGATTACTCCTTTGTATTCTGTTTCATTCTTTTCCTCCCATGTCCTCCAGTTTTCCAAAACTGGGTTTTTGAATTTAACAAAATCTGGATATTTATCTAATATCTTTAGAAATTTAACTCTGTGTAGTTATATCTTCATAATTATAATGGACTTTATCACAGTTATATAAAAGTTCAATTTGGCTCATTAAGAAATTATAATGATCCTTTGAGCTCCAGCCTCATTCATCACTTTTTGTCCCCTACTCATCTTAACTACCTTGCCTTCCACAGACAGATAAAATCATTCCACTAAGAAAAAAATCACTGTATAGGAGTACATGGTATATGTTTGGTTTTGTAATATAACTTTAGAGTTTGCTCCTATGGTCAGAGGTAGCTGGTTAATGGTTACCACAGTCGGTAAGTATTTAAGCTGTACTTGAAACTATTGCTATTACTAACTGTACTACTTTAGCCAGGATGTCATATATGTTATAATCAGTTTTTCTCCCTAGTATGATAACTGTGATTGTATGGGGTCACAATCATCACCACAACACAATACCAAAGGATTGGGTGCTGAGGCAAATTTTGGATTGCTTACAAATAGGGTAGGTAGATGCTTCAGATAGCTACAAAGAACCACCTACATCCAGAGGACATCCCAAAGAACAGACATCTCATAGGGAAGCCTCAACACGAGGGATAAAGCTATCTGTGCTAAGAAATCAGCAAACATCAACACAGAAAAAAAAATAGAAAATGACAAGACACAGAAGCAAAATGCATCTCCAGACACCCAGCACACTCAGGACAAGCCCAGAGCACAATGAAGTTGAATACAGGAACTTCCTGAAATAATAGCAGCAGAAGTGAAAAAAACAAAAAACAAAACAAAACAAAACAAAAAAGAGTGGAAAAGGCTATAGAGAAAATAGTCTCAGGCAGGGGTATAAAAAGAAATGATGCTTAAAATCAAAGATATTACAGTAGACACAGATAAATGCATAGATGAGCTTAGAGAAATAATGGAAACAATAAATACCCAACATAGGAAGAAATGGAATCTGTGAAACTGATCCAAACAGAAATCAAAGAGATTACAACTTCCATTGAAAGTATATGCAACAGATTGAGTGAAGGATAGACTATTAAATCTTGACAGAATTTCAGCTAGTGATCATGAAAAGAAAGTTATGTTAAAAATAACAAGAAAACATGAAGAATAAATCAAAAAGCTACAAAATAAATGAAGATAACATAAGGTTGATCTGGGTCAATGAGAAAGGTGGAGACAGTGCATCTACAATAAAAACAATCTTCATAGAAATGATGACAGGTAATTTCTCAAGCATGGATTAAAAAAAATGACATACAAATAAGTGATGCATATAGAACTTCAAACAACCATGACCAAAATAAAGTTATACTGAGATGTAACAATCAAGATCCCAGAAATTCAACACAAGAACAGAATATTAAAAACTGTCAGAAAAAGGAAACATCACCTATAAAGGAAAGCCCATCAGAATCATGGCAGACTTCTGAGCAAAAAACCCTAAAGTCAAGAAGTGCTTGGAGCAAAGTATTTAAAATACTGAAAGAAAACAACTTCCAACCAAAATTGATGTACCCTGCACAACTATCTTTCAAAATTAATGGAGAAATAAAATACTTCAATGACAAAGAACAACTGAAGAAATTCATAACCAACAAACCAACCCTCCAAAGAGTACAGAAGGGTATTCTAGACAGTGATAAAAAAATAACCACAATTCCAAGATATCAACAGAAAAAAACAACCTGGCAGTGCCAGCAATTAAACAGAGAGAAGAAAAATGGAACCAACAGCAGCAAAATATTATGATAAAGATAAGCCAATACATAACAGTTATAACCTTAAATGTAAATGGCCTCAATTCACCAATCAAAAGAAACAGATTGGCGGGATGGATGAAGAAACAAGAACCAACAACATGCTGCATTCAAGTAACACTTTTAACTAAAAAAGAAATCCATAGACTGATAGTCAAAGGATGAAAAATAATCCTCCATGCAGCAGGAACTCAGAAAAAAGCAAGGGTAGCTACTCTGCTTGCACATGATGTGAACTTCAAACCATCAACTGTCAAAAGAGACAAAGAAGGCCACTACATACTTAATAGATAACAATCATAAATATATATGCACCAAATACAGGAGTACCCAACTATATGAGACAATTACTAATAGACATGAAAACTCAAGTGCGCAATAGCACAGTTGTAACGGGGGACCTTAATACTCCATTGTCACAAAGACTTAGATCAATTAGACAAAATGTAAGCAAAGAAATATCAGAACTGAACCAAGCATGAACAAATGGACTTACTTGATGCTTATAGAGTGTTCCAAACAACATCAAAATGTGCATTCTTAGCAGTACACAGGGAATTCTCTAAAATAGAACATATACTAGCCCATGTAACATGCAAAGGATTTGAAATTATCTTATGCATATTATCTGATCATAGTGCAATGAAATTGGAAATTAATAGCAAAATAAACCATAAATACATGGAAATTAAATAACACCCTCTTGAACAACCATTGGGTCACAGATGAAATTAAAGAAGAAATCAGAAAATATCTACAATCAAACAAAAATGCAGATAAAACATACTGGAATCTGTGGGACATAATAAAAGCAGTCCTAAGAGGGAAATTTATAGCAGTGAATTCTCAAATCAAGAAAACAGGATGAATACAAATAACCTAATGTTGCACCTCAAGCTTCTAGAAAAAGAAGAGCAGGATAAGCCAAAGACCATGCAAGGGAGGAAATTATAATGATCAGAGCAGAAATTAATGCAACTGAAACTAAGAAAACAACTCAAAGTATTAATGAATTGAAGAGTTGGTTCTTTAAAGAATAAATAAAATTGATAAACCCTTAACCAATCTTATCAAAAAAGGAAAGAAAAGACTCAAATTGTGCATTAAGGAATGAAAAGGCTGAAATCACTACAGATCCTGTGAAAATTCAGAAGATCCTCAATACCTACTTCAAAAAGCTTTGCTCTTATAGGATGGAAAACACAAAAGAAATGGACAGATTCCTAGACATGCATGAATTACTAAAGCTGAATAAAAAAGAAATAAAAATTCTGAATAATCCAATACCACTTAATGATATTGAAAATGTGATTAAAAACCATCAAAGAAAAGCCAATATCCTGATGGATTCAGTACTGAATTCTACAAGAAATTTAGAGAAGATTTAATGCCAATCCTCTTCAAAATCTTTAATGAAATTGAACAGGAAGCAATACTCTTTAACTCATTCCTGCAGGCAAGTATTACCCTGATACCAAAGCCAGAGAAAGACCCAACCAAAAAGGAAAACTACAGAACAATGTTCCTAATGAATATAGTTGCAAAAATCCTCAATAAGATACTAGTAAACAGAATGCAGCAAATCATTGGAAGATTATATCCCATGACCACCTGGGATTCATCCTGAGAATGCAGGAATGGTTCAACATATGCAAATCAATAAATGTAATACACTATATCCACAGAGCCTAAGACAAAAATCACATGATCCTCTCAATAGATATTGAAAAAGCTTATGACTAAGTCCAACATTCACTCATGATAAAAACTCTACAGAAAATCAGAATAGATGGTCTTTACCTCAATCTGACACAAGCCATCAATGACAAATGAACAGTCAACATGATACTAAATGGACAAAACTGAAAGCATTCTACTCTAAAATCAGGAACAAGACAGGGATGTCCACTATCACCACTCCTATTCAATATGGTTCCTGGAACATTAGCCAGAACAATTAGACAAGAGAGAGAAATAAAAGGAATAAGGATAGGAAAGGAAGAAGCTAAGTTATCATTATTTGCAGATGATGTGATACTCCATAGACCCCAAAAAACTCCACCAAAACACTCGTAGATTTAATAACCAAATTCAGTCATGTATCAGGATACAAATTTAACACTCAAAAATCAATAGCATTCCTATTCACAAACAATAAAT
>RJWT010046978.1:0-11372 GCA_004365215.1 Cuniculus paca | reverse complement strand
TATATCCTACATGTCTGCTCTGTGCCCAGTGCTGGCACTGCTGGGGACACAGCCACGCGTCAGACACAGCCTGCTTTCAGGAGATTTCTCATGTAAACAGACTCACTGACAAGCAGTAACACAAACACAAGTAGTCATTCAGGAAAGGGAGCTAAAGGAAACCATGAGCTCTTTCTGGGGCCAGCTGGAAAGGCTTCCTGGCAGGGGGAATAGCAAAACTATTAAAGACTAGGTAGGGCTTCCCCAGGTGGAGGAGAAGGTACCAGGCAAGGGAAAGAACAGGGTGAGCAAAGAGAGAGCATGGGATGTCCAAGAGGTGATGGCAAGAGCAACCATGTGTGTAGCACATTCAAGAGAGATGGGGGGACCAAGCTTTGAGTTCCAACTGAAGGCCTTGGGTGCCCTCCTGAGGGCAAAGAGAAGTCCTTGAAGCATTGATTGATGGGTTATTCCATTGACTGGTTATTTTAAGCAGGTAGTGACATGACAAGATCTGTGTTTTAGAAAGGCAGGTGGCTGCACCATGGGGGCCTTGTGGGGAAGAGAGAAGCTAGAGGCTAGTAGCTCAGGCAGGAGGCAGAAGCAGTAATCAAGAGAAGCAGGAGCCCTTGAACCAGGTCAGGAGTGGCATCCTAGAAGTGGAACATCTCAGCTGAGTCTTGAAAGATGAGTAGTAGTAACGCTCCTGGTGGAGAAGTTCGGAAGGGTGTCCAGCCTAAAGAAACTGCAGAGATAAAGGCTCAGCACAGAAAGTTCTTGGCAGGCTGAGGAAATTTCCATTAGTTCTGTGGGGCTGCAGCATGGCTAAGGGTGAAGCTGAAGGGATAGGTTTGGGCCTTCAGTGATGCTCAGTGTTCATTCCCTAAGCGAATCTTGAGGGAAGTAGCAAGGGCACCCTCCTCACATGCACAGAGGGAGCTGTGTGGGGATGGGAGCCCTCGGTGAGATGCTGCTTCCTCAAACCAACTTCTGCATGTTCTTCCCATATAGTAGATTAAGAAACTGAGGCCCAGAAGGTGCGAGAACTTTCCAAGGTCACTCAAGAGCCTACATATGCCTTCTTCAAATCACCCCTGCTGTTTCTCATAAGTCTATTTTCCCTGAGCCACACACACAACAAATGTAGTAGGTGTTGGCCACTCTGGCTGGAATTTTTTTAAGGGAGGAAGAAAAACACACCAGAGAAAGAGATTTCTTTTTCATTTTTCCACATTGAAACTGGAGATATCCCAGCAGAGAACCAGGTACGCTTTGCTTTGGAATCCCATAAGCAGGAAGGCAAATCCCAGCGCTACCATATACCAGGTGTGGAAAGTCACTTTACACAGCTGAACCTTGTTCTTTTCATCTGTAAAAGGGAGAAACAAGCTCCAACCATCAGAGGTGTTGTGAGGACTTGATAGGATAGTGTAGTACTCTATAGTAATTGTCTATTGCTGAGGAATGAAGAACCCTAAAATTCAGCAGCTTAAACAATAAGCATTTATCATCTCACACAATTTCTGAGGGTCGAGAACCCACTAATGGGCCAACTGGGTGGTGCTGGCTCAGGATCTCTGCTGAAGAGAGAATGGAGCACCAGCCAGTGTTGACAGCATCAGAAGGCTAAGCTGCAACCAGAGAACTCGCTTCCAAAAGTTCACTCAGTTCCTTGCTGACAAAAGCTTCTCTTCTTTTTCACATGTGCCTCTCCATAAGGCTGCTCACCACTGCCAGCTCACTCTCCCTCGAATGAACAACCCAAGAAAGAATATGTGCTACCAAGATGGAAGCCACGATGTCTTTTATAATCTAATCTTGGAAGGACACACTAGCTTTTGCCATATGTAATTAGTCGAACAGACTAATCTTGGTATTATGTGGAAGTAAATGCAAAAGCATATGAATATTAGGGCAGTGTGGGCCATTGGGAACCATTTGGGAGATGGTTCTAACAAGTATCCAGAACAGTGCCTAGCACACAGTAAGTACTTATTCGCTAGTAGGTACTATTACTTTCAAAATGATCACAGTCTTAATGGGAAGACAAGATTTGGACATGAAAAAATGAGAAAACTTGGCCAAGAGAAATGAGCAAAATGAGGCAATACTCAATGATATGGTAGAAGAGGATGTTCTGGACAAAGGAATGGTAATGAGGGAAGATTTCTAGGCAAAGGTAACAAGAACATGGAGGGTAATACATAGAGAAGATGGGTGGGTATGACTGGCAGTTTTGGTTGCCTTCCCACAGTCAATCTTCTCTTCCCTATTTCAGTAGATGCCCACCCAAGGGATGATCCAGGCCAGCATTAGAATGCCTTTTCCTTTACCAGTGAGTCATCTCAGAATAGACATGTGATTCATCTGGGCCAATGAGATGTAAGAGGAAAGTCTTCTGGGAAAGTTTTCCTCTTGGATGAGAGAATAGCTGAAAGGATAATGACCCTTTTTACTACCATACCCTTCCTTCCTATTTGGCAGGGCATTGTACTTCATGCTGCATCAGCCATCTTGTGACCACAAAGAGAATCTCCCCCAAAGCTTAGAATGGGGAAAGCCTAGGTCATCAGAGACATCGTTGAATTCCCAGACAGACCCTGGTACCATTTTCTCCTGGCTTCCTTGTTTTAAAAAAGAAAAGATTTAAGCCTCTCTGAGGTCAATTGTCTCTTCCTTGCACTAACTGATTCAGTGAGTACAGCACCCCAGTTCCCTCTGGGGTTGTTTTCTTTTTCTGAGGAAGACAGAGAGAAGAAGGTCCCAGTCTGGAAGGCAGAAGTCCTTGGTCTGACCCCAGTTCTGCCTTTTAATTGCTCTGTGATCTTAAGCAAATCCCTTCCTCTAGTGGGCCTCTAATAATTATAGCTAATATTTATTGACTGCTTGTTCTGTGCCAAGCACTCTGCTAAGAACTTCCCTTGCATTATCTCATTTATCCTCACATTAACTCTATTATGTCAGTATTACTATCCTCTTTATTTCATGGATAAAGAGACTGGGGCCCCAAAACATAAGGCTATACCACAAGTTAGTGCCAGATCTCTGGATTCCACACCCAGACTTGTCTCCAAATTTCAGGCTCCCAAACCTAATGCTGTAATGCCCAGTGGTAAAAAGAAGTCTCTATGCAAGGTGACCTCTAAGGGCTTCTCCAACTCAAATACTCTTTGTTGTTGACCCATTTCTAGCTAGATGATCAAGAAGCCAGCTTAGCCTAGAGAAGAAAGAAATAAAGGCTGTCTTTAGCCATCTGAAAAGCTGTCATGTGAACAGGAGATTAGATATGCTCAGTATAGCTCAGAGGACATGAACTAGACCAGTGTGGAAACACTAGTGAGATGAGAGTCAACTTATATAAGGGAGAACTTTCTATCTGCTATTTGGCAGAGTGTAGAGCTATGCCCAGATGTAATAACTCCCCCATCATGAAGGTTATACAAGCCTGTGTTTGATAAATCTTTGTCAGAAATCTGGCATTAAGCAGGGATGGAACTGAATGGCTTAAGACTTGAGGTAGGAATTAAATGGGATAATGCATGAGAATACTCCTAGCACTATGACTGATAGAAATAAAGGAGTCAGTAAACTGTTGGGGTGTTTTTCCTCTTTTGAAATTGAAATCAATGGACCTTAAGATTCTCTAGTATGGATTTTTGGCACTTTAGCTCTAATTCTGCAGTTCTATAATTTCAGTGCACTGTGATTCTGCCTTGCTAACACTCTAACTTTCCATGATCATGTGGCTCAAAAAGCTAAGAAGACTTTGAGCTTGTAATTTAATAGTCTCTAGTTTTAACAATTTCAGATTCAATAAAGCACCTCTTATCAACCCCATTAGAAATTTTCTCCAAATTCTGTATTTCAGTGGCCTGGGTACACATTGGGCTACTCCTTCTGCACATTCTGTCATCCCATCACCATCCCTTACCACCCCATCCTAATCAAATGCTCTGTGGATCCCTGCCCCCCTCTCCATTCTGCTGTCTTACAAAGCCCTAAGTGGGTACATTCACTCATTACACACTGGTGCTGGTTTATTGAATAAGAGCTTTCCACTGTAGCCAAGCTTGTTCTTATTCCAAAGGATATATAAGAGAATGAGAAAACATGGTCATGGTTCTCAGAGTTCCTAAGAACTAGGGACTCATCTCTCTTGCTTTTCTTTAAACAGTTCAAACTCAGCTCTACAATAAGACGTCCATGATCAAAATAAAGTATCTAACAACAAAAACCTCAATTACAAGTGTGAAGCTCTGGGCTCTTTGAAGGTTGTTGTGCACATCTTCAACTTATCTGTGTAGCCTGTCTGTCTCCCTACTTATAATGAGACTTCCCCTTAAATCAAGAGTATGTCTCCTCAGCCAGATTGGGGGCTTTCCAGAAGACCATGTCTTCCCAGTGAAGCTGGAAATTGCCTGTAGACATGGCTACACATGTCTTGCATGATACCTGGGTTTGAGTTAGATGGAGAATAATGTTCCTCTATGAGATCAATAAATTTCCAATGGCAAGTTTATTGAGTCATTGAACTGACAATTGCATAAAAGCAGAAGCCACTTGTCCTTTTAAGATATGGAAATCCCCAAGGTCAAAGACTGTGACTCCATCCTCAGACTGGGACAGAAGTCTCTCCGACAACAAGAAATCAAGGGCCTTCTCCTTTCTGTACATTCTTTCTTTCACAACCCAGGGCTTTGGCCATAAGTTTTCCCTAAACAGACAGATAAATTAAAAAGGGTAGATTCAGGAAGCAGAGTAGGAAGTCAAGCATCCTCCAAGATGGACAGACTTTCTCTTGGTCTATCCACTACCCTCTCCTAGAAGCTACCATTCTTCTGCCGGAGTGGTCCTCTTCCAGCTCCTCCCAGGAATTCGGAGCAAGTGAAGATGTCAGTACCTTGGACAGCGCCCAACCCATTGTAGGATGGAGCCAGCGTGAGGCTCTCCAACTCCCTTAGCCTCTGGGTGATGGATTTCCTCATTTCTCAATTTGATTAAAGCCCAGTAGATAACCAGAGCGCCTTGTTCCTTTCTCTTCTCTCTTCCTGATGAACATAATTAACTCCGTTAGCCTGGGGATACTTACTCTTAAATACAGCCTACCCAGCCCCCACTGAGGCATGAATCAGTAATACACAGCCACAGCACTTAGAAGACTTACATGCTTTTTCAGGAGGATAGGGGTGAAAAAGGAAGCTCTCCAGGAGCTATACAGAAGCTGTAAATGGAGACTGGAATGTGATGGGTGGGTAAAGAAGTCAGGAAAATTGAAGTCTAGTCCTGGTTTTACCACTCTCCAACATATGCTCTAGAGAAAATCAAATGCCTTTTCTTTCTGAACCTCTTTTTCCATTTGCAAGATGATGATGTTTGACCTGGCAATCTCCAATGCTGTGTTCAGTGCTAAGATTTTATGGGGGAAAATCTTAAAATGGGAAAGGAAATGGACTTGCCCAAAGACACTCACCAAGTTCTTGGCAAAGCTGGGCTTGAATTCATAGCTTTCAGCTTCTACTTAATGCTATTTTCCCTCCACAGAACTTAGCACTTTACCTGTGTTACCAGGTTTTCTTGCCTCTGTGTTACCAGGTTTTCTTGCCTCTGGAAGACAGCTTGAGAAATTTAAGACAGGTGGGATCATATTAATTGATGCCAACAAAAATAATATTTAAGATATGTGGACCTGCTTATCTCTCTGAAAAGAACAGACAGCATAGCATAAATAATTAAGATTAGAGGAAAAGGGCCCCTGAAAAAACCAGAAATTCAACCTCAAACTCAGATAAGACTTGTGGGATTGTCACAAGTCCATCCTGCAAAGTCACTATAGAAAACTATGAAGAAAGAAAGAGTTTTTAATCCTAATAAAGTATCTGGATGCCCCTGTGGAGAAAAGGAGAGCAAGAATAATGTCAATGAGCAAATATGTATTGGGTTTCTATAGCATGCCCAGACCTCTGACAGGCCCCTTTAGTAGAGATATAAAGAAAAAGACATGAGTCTTGCCCTCTAGGCAAAATATGTTTGATGTGCTGCTGCTTCTACTTGGAAATACTTCCAATGCACCTATGTATTCAAGTGCTGCTATTGCCCAGATCAAATCAAATGTCTCCTCTGCCAGGAAAGGATTCATAATTTCATTCATATGCCACTTTTTCCTCCCTGAATCTACAAAACATTTTCTTCATTCCTTTTCATGGCATTAGCACCATTTGTTTTATCTGGTATCTCCTTTTGTAGGGGGAGGGGGAAAGAGAGCGTATAGTTAGCTTTGAATTCCTCAGAATACTCTACACAATATTTGACAACCAATATGGTCTCAGTAAGGATAAATGGATGATGGATGGATGAATAAATGGATGAGTGAATACTGACATATAGATAATTGGGAGAAAGATGAAAGGATAAGTATGTGGATGGTGGATGTGTATATGGATGAATTGGTGGGTGAATGAATGGATGGACCAATAAAGAAGTGCATGATTGTATAGGAGGATAGAAAATAGATGAACTGTAGATGGATTATTATATGGATAGATAAGTGAAAATACAACTGTTAGGTAAATCTATAGATAGAGGAATAAAAAAATAGGTAGGTAGTTAGTAAGGTTGGTAAGTGGATGGGTTGTTATATAGTTGAATAATTGTGTGGGTGAATTAGTAGTTAGATAGTTGCATTATTGTATGGGAAGATAAATAAAAGGCTAGGTGGAGAGAAGAATTACAAAAGAAAACACACAGAGATATCCCTAATGTCACAAAGGTTTTTTATGGAGACTTTCTATTGTTAGTGCCAGAAAAAATGACTATGGGGTTTGCTGACTATGCTTAAACTGAGTCAAAAGTGTTAAAAGTGTTAAGGCTCCAAACATTTTAAGCAATTTCAGACTGTATCAATAGAAATCTAATAATGAGATCAAAAAGACTGATGGTTCTGCCCTGATCTGAACTGTTCATACTGCCTTGGAGCCTGATCTGCTCTGTGCATCCACAAATATGACAGCATCCATGGCCTATGCACATAGGAGACACCATACGGACAGGTCTAGAGTCCTGAAAAAGAAAAAACTCAGGGTAATGATCACTATGTCCTAGACTCTAGCTGGCTGTCCTGGGGTGTGCTCTGTGGCCTCAGAGGCAAAGCTGGATCCCAGAGAAGCCACAAGACTGATTTCTCAGCTCCACATGAGCAAAGACTTTCTCCCAGGCAGAGTTATCACACAAGGTGGGGGTGATCCTAGGGGAGTGAGCTCTCCAGTCCTCAGGGTACATGAGTAGGGCCCAGACATCTTTTATCAAAAGCCACAAAGTGGAGATTTGTTTGTTGTGTCAAATTGAGATATCTTTCTACTCTAAAATAAAATAATCTACATCTCTTTATTCATCAACAAATTAGATTTTTCATTATCCTGTGCTCACACTGGAATCAGGGAATTTCTGTCCTGAGCTGAGGATTTGGAGGAATCCAAGGTTTTATGGGACCCTCAACTTTCTCAACATGTAGAATTGGGGTTTGAAGAATAAGAAGCTGCTGAAAATGTCCTTTCATACCCCCAAATGACTGCAGAAAGGAGGATCAGGGCTGCTCAGAGCCAATCCATGACCCAGATTCCCTGTAATTAATTCACCTACGTCACTGACATATTGGCTCTCGATCAACGCCATCTCCTCAACCCCAGCCCAGCTCTCTGGCATGAGATTAAATCAATTAGGAGGCGGAGATCTGGCTGACGCTGGTTAGGGACAGCAGATAATTCACTTACATAACAGGGGATTGAGGTTTGGACTTGGCCCTTGAGTTGTGGGGGTGGATCTCAGAGCCTGCATCTTTGCAGGGCAACTCCCAGACTTGAGAGCAAATGCAGAAAGAGAAAAGGAGCCCCAGCGAAGAGGAAGCAGTTGCCCCAGGACCATCTTTCATCTCACCTCCTACTTTCTGGGATGAAAAAGGACCAAATTGAAAAACACTTCTCCTGCCCCAAAGTGAGAATGTCTCCACCACCAAGATCCTTCAACAATGCCAATCGAGCCAAACCTCTCTCCTTAGCCTGTCTTTCAAAGTTCTGTAACCTCTCCAACTGTGTCTCCTGCCTGCAAAGGGTGGGGCAGACTGACAGGAAACCACCACGCCCTGAGCCCCAGATAGACACTGGAAGTACAGAAACAGACCCAGTTCCTCCTCCAGGAGTGCTTCCTGGTGGGGGATACACAGTGACTACACTCTGTGCCATGTGGTATACAGAGCCATGCACAGGCAGAGCATGAAAGGGGCACAAGTCAGGGAGGTCTCCCAGGGCAGCTATAGAAGGCTTCCCAGAGGAGACAGTGCTGGTGTTCCCTGAGCTGTAAAGGAAAGATGATGGATTAGTGGCAGTTCGTCAGGCTAACCTAGCTGCAGCCGGGCTTTAGGTGGAGGGAACAGCATGTACAAAGGCATGGCAGTAAGACAGCTTGGCACACAGAACTATGAACAGTTTTTGTAGACAGAGCCTGGAGCATGAGACAGGGATGGGGAGATGAGGAGGAAGGGAGCTGGGCCCAGGTCTCACTTTGATGGTATGCCAAGAAAGGACTGAGGCGAGGAGCCCAGAGTCTGATCAATCCACACTTCCTAAGCACTGACAGCATACCAGGCCCTGAAACTGGGGGCTGGGCAGAGTTGGGGGAACAGTGGTCAACATGACTCAGGCCCTTTCCTCAGGAGTTCTAAAAATACACTAATGTTCCCCTTTATCAGTTGGGTAGCCCCAGCTTGGCTCTGACTGGGATTCAGGCCTAGAGGGTAGCTTCTGGAGTGTCCTTTGTTGGCTGAACTTGCCTTCAGCCTTTTGTCAAAGGCCTAGGATAAATAGATAAATGGTCTTTTTAGTCAAAGGGGAACTGACCTCTGAAGTCCTCCCTGGCCTTCTAAAGGTAGAGGTCTTGTGGGGAGCACAGTCTCACGAGCAAATACAGACAGATGAGACATAAAAGGCAGGATGGATTGGTATCCTGGGATGGGGGAGAGGCATGGATTGGGATGAGGGGTGGACTCACCAGGACCCACTGGATGTCAGGGAAGAAAAGAGCTGGGAAAGGGTCTTGGATTATACTCAAGATTTTTATCTTGGGCCACACTGTTCTCTGGGAAACAGGAGAACACAGAAGTCAGAGGGGAAGAAAAGGTATTGTGTTTCCAGCTGCTCAAATCTTAGGATTTGTCATCTGGAGGACCAAGAGCACCAAGATCTCAGTCACAACACAAAAGCTCACTGCAGGATTTTCTTCATCTAGTAAAAACCCTCCTTCGACTCACTGCTCTCCTTCATTCTTTCCTTCAGCAGCTCTGACTATCCCTTCTTTCCACACTGGCTCTGGCTGAGCATGGAGGAACAGATCTGTGTGTCACCCTGTCCTTTATCCAAAAGGACAGCACTGACCACAAACTTTTCTGCATGAAAACTTAGGCTGAGAGTTGAAGCTTGTGCTTCAAATTTATTGTATGGTTGAAAAGATTTAAGAACTAACCTTTATGATTGCAAGCAACAGAAAGTGACTCAGGCTAAACAAACAAAACAATTTATTGGCACTTCCACCAAACAGCTCAAAATGGGTGAGAAAGCTGGAGAACCAAATGAGTGGGCAGCCAGATTCACAGCCAGATTCATGCCATAGGAACAACTGGCCCCAGTGCCTTGGCCTCTGAACTTCACTCAACTGCATGCTCAGACCCCTGCATGACCAAAGCACACAAGAATTCTAATTAAGCTTTCCTGCTGCCCCATCAATTCTCAAACCAAATCCTGAGTCAGGCACCCGATTGGCCAAATTTCCAAAAGGTGAAAGTAGAAGTGCAAATTGGCCACATTTAAATTTCAAACCAGGTGGGGCCCAGGAAGAGAAGCAAGCCAATTCGCCCTTCTCGTGAGCCAACCAAGCCAACTGGCACACGGGCTGAGAGACAAGAACACTGCCTCCTCCCCCAAGCAACCGGCTGATTCGGAGGACAGCCTGAGCTGATAGCAACCAAAGTACAAAAACAGTTTAATGCTAGTATTGTTTGATTGACTTTGCAGTCCTAAGGCTGGTAGTCTATGCATCTATTAAGAGTATAACAGTATGCAATATAGCAAATATGGGAGATTTCCTTCTGTCTTGTTTTCAAAATCCAATATTGTTCTCACTTTTGTGTTTTGTTCCATTTTATTGTTTTGTTTTATTCAATGTTCTGTTCTGATTGGTTTTATTCTGTTCTCTTTTATTTGATTTTACTATGTCTGAATGTATGGGTGGCAATTTTGAAGATAATAAGAGATATTAAAGTAACCACTGTTGACTTCCTATTATCCTGTTTTGAAGTTCTGTATCACTTTCACTGTTTTGTTTTGATTGGCTTTATTATGTTTTATTATGTTAGGCTTTAATTTCTTTAAAATAAATAAATAAATAAATAAATAAATAAATAAATGTCAAGTGGGAGATGAGAGTCCTAGTTTCCATAAAAATTCACCTTGTGGAAGTTTCACTCAAAATACAAAGCAATAAAACAGTCTTACATGGTAAAAATGTGACAGATGTGACTGGAGATCCAATATGTCCTGAATGCATTACCAAGGAGTGTGTTTTTTGTTTTGTTTTGTTCTGTTTTCTTGTGCTGGACATGAAACTGAGGGACATCACATTGAGCTACATCCAGCCTTTTCCTTCTATTTTGAAACAAGGTCTTGCTAAATTACTAAGGTGACCAGGCTGAGCTTGAACTTCCAATTCTCCTACCTTGGCCTCCCAGAATGCTGAGATTACAAGTGTGTCCCACTACATTTGGTGAGGGGTTTTATATATGCAAATTTTCAAGGCAACTCTAACCTACACAAGATCTGACCCATTTGACAGCTGAGGAAATTAAGGTTAGTAGAGGTGATGCAGCTCTCCCAAAGCCACTCAGCCGGAAAGTGATGGAACCAGGATCAGAGCACAGGTGGGCTTTTTATAATTGTTGATGAATACATTATAACCCTTCCCAAATTGAAAACACAAAGCACCTGTACATATGGTGTCTGCTAACACAGCAGGGTGTCGGGCTTAGAAACATGATTGGAAGTAAACACAGTATCCCAGTGTCTTCACACAATGGTTGCTGGGATAATGGGATATGTTGTCCAGCTTTTCAATATTTTCCTGTATTTCTCTTTTTAACAAAGAGTGCATTTGAGTTTAATGACCAATGGAAAATATATAAAACATTTTAAAGATAAAGTAGTATTGGTGTAACTATGGAGAAATTTTCATAGAAAAAAGATGAAGATTCACCAAATACGCATTTTTATGTATCTTTCAACTTCTAATTTTCAAATTTTCCATAGTGAACACAGTATGGTGGGAAAAAGTAAGGCTGTGGGGAAAAAGGAACC
>RJWT010046976.1:0-11368 GCA_004365215.1 Cuniculus paca | reverse complement strand
GCAGCCATCAAGGATGTCTACTTATCTTGTTTAGAAACCCTGTATGGCTTTCACTGTTTGTTTTGATTGATTTTACTGTATTCTGTGTGGTTTGATTGTAATATGTCTGAAGGTGTAGGCAACTAATCTGAAGATAACAACTATTATGGTAGCCAATGCTGTTTTGCTAATATCTTGAAATTCTATATTGCTTACATTGTTCTGCTTTGTTTGTTTTGTTTTATTATGTCTTGATTTGTTTCTACTGCTTTAGTTTGTTGTATTTTGCTTGATTTTACTTATCCCTGATGGTATGGGCAGGTATACTGCAGATAACAAGAGCCATTATGGAAGCCTTATCGATTGCTTTGTTTTTTGTTTTTTGTTTCTTTGTTTGTTTGTTTCTTCTTTTCTTTCTTTTTACACTGTTTCAAAGTCATATTCCATGTTCATTGCTTTGTTTTGATTGACTTTACTCTGTTTTGTTTTGTTTGGTTGTATTCTTTTCAAAAAAAAAAAACATACTCAGAAAATTTTAAGGAGATAAATATGTTGACCCTTATTTGAACAACACACATGTATACATGTATTGAAAAAGCACAGTATCTCATCACGTTTACAGTTTTTATGGGTCAAGTTTTAAAAACTTGAAGACATTATCTTCAGTGAAAGAAGCATATTTGATTCTGTTCATACAAAATGTCCTGGAAAGATGAGACACAGAGCAGATCACTGATTGCCTAGCAGTAGAGGTGGGACCCAGAGTAACTGTAAATAGACACCGCGTTTCTTTATAGAATGATGGAAATAGTCTACAATTAGATCCTGGGGATGACTGTAAATATTACAGTATGCTACAATTTCACTGAGTTGTATTCTTAAAATGAGTGCATTTTGTGATAAGTTATATCTCCATAAAACTATTTTTTAAAGCACAACAGATTTCATCTTTTTCCTCTAACATTTTAATTGCCTACCCATGTTATTCAATGTCCTCATGGAATATTGCTTAATTGAAGCAACACATGACTATGCTGTTCATCTCCTTCTAGTTTGCATAACTGTCAGGTGGAAAGGAGAAGCTTAATTACCTGCAAATTACTCTCATTATCATCCCTAACAATTTAAACAGCCACAGTGCAGTTATGAGTAATGTTGCTAAAAATGTGCTAGTTTGCAGTTTCATCGACAACAGGAAATAGTGACATTAGTGACCTTTACACCTTTGTCCATAACACAGGCACACAGAACTTCCACCTCTACCTCTCTGCACTGAGTTACAACCAGAACATGCTCATACTTTTTATTTTAAAGACAAAGAGTAGAAGCCAAGAGTAATATATATATATAAACTATATATATATATATATATATATATATATATCCAAAAAAAACAAATACTGTATGATTTCACTTATATCTGGGACCTAGAAATGCCAAATTAATAGAAATAGACAATAGACCACTAGCTACCAGAGGTGAGTGGGTAGGGATGTGGGGAGGGTTGGTCAAAAAGGTATAAACTTCTATGTGTAAGATGAGTAAGTTCTAAGGATCTAAATCAAATGCATAGATGGTAACTACAGCTAATAATACTGCATTTTATATTAGAGATTTGCTTTAAAAAGTGTATCTTAAAAGCTGTCACAACAACAAACAAAAAATTCTTTTTTTAAAAACTCCTATCAACAGCCAGACATGCTGGCATAGGCCTGTAATCTCAGAACTCAGGAGGCTGACGCAGGAGGATTGCTATGAGTTCGAGGCCATCCTGGGCTACATAAGGGAGCCCAAGGCTAGCCTGTACTACACCGTGAGACCTCTTCTCAAAAAAACAAACAAACCAAAAAAGCCCTATCAATCAGGAATTTTCCTGATTCACTTTTAAAAACATAGATGATCCACCAATAGGGAAAAATGGAAAAGTAGATTAACATGGCCAAATTGGATAAAATCCATGAAAGTGAAAAATATTAACTTGAAGACATACTTGTTATTCCTCTTTGGAAGAACTCACTTGGTTCTTAACATAGCACTGGATCCAGTTCTACAGCTTTTGTCATTTATATTTCCCCAAAGACTCAAGTGAGTGTGACATAAATTTTTTAATGGAATCATGACTATTGTATGATTGCTTTGTGAGCTTTCTGAGCGTTTGGGTTTTTTTAATAAGTTGTGTTGAAAGTTTTTTACAAAAAGAGGTCCAGGATCAACTTAATGGCTTTTGATCTTTTTTATAGAGTAGGTTATCATAGTGATGTAGGATCTCCAATGATAGAGGGGAAGTAAATGTAACTCCCAACCTGCTAGATGTCTGATACATGGAGTTTCTGTTCCCCCAAGTCAAAGAATTAATTCTAAGGAGAAACAGAGTTTAAGAGTAGAAAAAATTGATTGGGGGAAAGGAATGGAAAATAGGAATAGCTCCTGAGAGGCAAAAAGGGCCCCAAATGGGTTGCCAACAATCTCACTTCTTGAAAAGCAAAATCACAAGGTGGGTACAACATGGGCTAAAATTATGATGAACCAGTAAGATTACAAGTATTGTCGCTTAAGTAATATTGATCCAATGAGAAGCAGATCACATAGCAAGTGTATGTGGATGACATTATTAATCTTGATCTATAACCAATAGTTTTAGTCTTGTCTTTAGTCTTGGTCTTAGAAGGTAGGGGAGAATGCCTCCCCCACCCCGCCCCTAATGAGATAATGGTTTATTTATATAGGAAATCTCAAAACGGGGGTACCAATAATCTCAAGCTTCCATATATGCCTTAGGGAAGTTTGTAAATCTGGCCATTGTAACTTTAATCTTCTGCAGATGCACCTCAGCCACAGTTCTGATGTGTTTTCATCTTTTGTAGTGACTCCCTTGAGGGCCCAGGCCTGTCTGACTTTTGCCTATAATATTTCTACCTAACTTAGCTGTTTAAAATAATAGGGTGGTGGGTTTTTTTTTTTTAATACTTTGCAAAATGAAAAAGTCGTTTGGTGAAACATAACATAGACTAGCATGTTTTCCTCAGATTTGTGGATTTTTGCCATGAGGCCAGAACTGTCAGACCAAGGCGGGAAAGTCATTGAGAATGCATTAGCGCTGAGACACTCACAGCCTAATTTTCTATTACTGTTGATGCAGTAGGAAAACACAGCAGAGCAGCAAGCACACAAAATGAGTTATTTCCTACTTTGTTTATCACTTTCCGTTCAATCTGGCAGGACTGACTGGCAGAAAAGAAAACATCACAGGGAATTCTCCACTGATTGGAAGAGTAATTTGGACTAATTGAACATCATCTTCCAGATACATAGATTGTGCTCATTTTTATTGTTCAGGTACTTCTCTTTTCTTGGAATATCTTCCTCTTCCATCTGTTCCTAAGGAAAGTCTGAAAAAAAAGACAATCAGGAAAAATGGGGAAATCTGAACAAAATCTGTAGTTTACCAAAAAGTTCCATTATCTATGTTAATTTCCCAGTTTCAATAATTGTGCCAAGAATATGTAATCTGGAAGAAATTGTCAAAGAGGGGCAGCCAAGTGAAAGATATATGGGAATACTCAATATATCTTTGCAAGTTCAGAGGAAAATAGTAATCCCCATTTGTTTGTTGCTGGGATAGGCCACTGATTAAAAAGTAGATTAAAAAAGAAAAAAAAAGAAGTTATTAACATGTATATTTCATATATATGTACAAGGGAGAAAGCCAGAAAATGAGTAAATTCTCAAAGCAGTGGCTTCAAATTCCATCTAACAGCATCTTCAACAAAGAACGGTACATTTTATTTTTCTTTTTATCTTCAGCTCAACAATCCTCTACATTTGGTGGTGGCATAGTCTGGTCTCCCATACAATTCCTCTATAAATCCAAATATATTTCAAACTAAAGCCACTTCAAGAAAAAATACAGCAGAGTTACTAAACTCAAAACAATAAGAAAAATTCTATTCCCTATGTTAGAGTTGTTATCATATATTATTTTCCCAATGGTGTCTGCTTTTATACCTTAGTGAAAATTAAATTTTATATTTTATTTACTCTCATGGTCTATTTCTATACAACACATATTGGCCTAACTTTTACCACCAATGCATATGTTTAATTTCACCTATTAGGAAGGCAGAATGGCTTAGAACCAGAAAAACAAGGCTTAAATCCTACCTATTCCACCCTTGGTGGAATGACTAACTTTCCCCAAGCTTTTGTATGATTTCCCATGATTATATATTTGTTAAACATTCACATTGTACTCAATAGTCTACCCTAAATTATTATTGTCCTCCTTACAGTATTTTCAGTTCTCAAAAGTATACATTTATTCTCCATTTAGTACAACTCATTGACTTTTCTTGTCGACGTGCCCCAAAAAGGAAAAGAAAGCACTTGTTTTGTTTTGTTTTGTTTTGTTTTTCCCCTCGGGTTATTGAGTACATCTGTCATGTTTTTGGGTCTGTCACACAACTTGAAAGAGATGCTGCTCAAATCCACAATGTTACCCCAAGTGTGTTAGCATCTTCATTCCAAAATCATAAAACCAACAGCACTTACCCCAGTCCTATGCTGTTTGCCTATATGCTTTGAGTGTTTCAAAAAATATATAGTGCTAGAATGAAGCAGGATGACACTTGCTTTAGTTTTATATGAATATTGTGAAAATGTTCACTAGCAGAAGCTTAGTTGTTCTCTCATTTATTCTTTCTTTCAGAAAGGGTGGTTGAGCAGGTGGTACCTAGCAGCCCCTAAGCTACAAACTGATAATATAAGCCACAGTGAAACTACAGTTCCTACCCTGAAGGAGCTCATATCCTCCGGGAAGACAGACACGTAAACAGCTCATTAGAATGCACTGTGGAATGTGCAATAATAGAGATGTTCCAGAACATTATGAGATCATAAAAGAGCATTTCAATCTGGGGAGAAGAGGAGTGTCAGATCAGGCAAGGCTTCCTTTGAGAGATGAGGACTGATCTGACTCTAAAACAGGGTTCTGCATGGAAGTCACTCTGGGAAATTTAAAACACAGTGAGTCCCAGAAGCCACTTGCATATATTCTGTTGTCATTTGGCCTAGAACTTAGGACTTTTAAAAACTGTAATGTTCTAAAGAATGAGTAGAAACTAGTCAAACTGAGAACATATAAAATGGGTAAGGGCATAAAATGATTATATGTTCAGCAAAGAACAGTGTGAATAAAGGCACTGAGGCAAGAAAGCGTGGTGCATGATGGACAGGGTGCATGATGGACAGGGTGCATAATGGATAGGGCACCCATTGATAGGGTATTGTGAGCATGCGCACTGCAGCAATGGTGGGCAAGGAGGCAGGGGAGGGTGGAAGGGAGGCTGCTGCGCTGCCTCAGGACAGCAGATGGGAGACAAGGAGAAGCATGCTCAGATCTTCACCTTAAACACCACACCCTCTTAGCTGAATGGAGACGGGAGACGTATCAGGAGACCAGGTGATGCTGATAGAATAAGAATAAAATCTTAAAATGGCATTGGGAAAATATTCCTAAAAATATTCATCAAGTCTTATTAGAGAGCCTCAAGGAACATTTACATGCGGTGAATGAGGTAGAAAGAGAAATCTGGTGAACAGGTGGATGAGATTAATACCGGCTGAGACACAGAAGATAGTTACAACAGTAGATTTAGGAAGAAATATGATCTGCTCAGTCTGAACACAACACATCTGAGGTGCCTGTGGAGTGTTCAGGTGGATACATGGCATTGGCCACCTGGTCCAGGTTTAAAGATGGGTAAGAATATTGGATTGGACTCATTCAAGGTTGCTTCTGGCACAGAAAACAAGCAACACAAAGACAAGGACACAATGGCTGATGTAGTCCCTTGTCGCTTCCTTTTTAAGTGCATATGTGGTAAATGGAATATTTTAGCAATGTATATGGACAATCCGTCCACTGGGACAAAAGAATTATGAATATGTGAATTTGCTGACTTTTGCATCCTTGGCAGTGTCTGTACCCAGTAACCTATGGCAACATGTGAAGCCATGATTCTGCTATTATTGGACCACATCACAAAGTCCTAATGTCTGAATTCTGTGTTTTTGAAATTCTGTGTTAGCACTGAAAACTACTATATCTACTTAAGTCAGTTTGGTTATACTCTGTACTTAGTTTTTATTTTATTCCAAAGGGCAATGATTTTTAGAGGTAAGCAATTAAGGACAAAGACTCCCTACAATAAACAGCGGGTTATGAGCAAAACAAGTCTTAGACCAAATTATGCCAGGTAGACATTTATTAGTGTTCTGACTATCGATTCTCATAACAAAGATTCACTCTAGATTCAGTGGATTAAAAAAGCAATTTTATTGTGATTGCCTGTGGTTCTGAGGTGGACTGATCTCAGCTGGGTTTTTTCTTGGAGTCTTTAGAACGCATGTCTTCTGGGACTCTGAGGACAGATTGGACTGAACATCCAAGATGGTTACTCACATGGCTGGAATTTGATGCTAGTTTTGTCTGTGGGCTCAGCTAAGGCCAGGACACCTATGAACCTCTTTTCCATGTGACCTAGGCTTGCACAGTATGGGCAGCTGGTAGAAACAGTCAAACCAGGTAAGAGCTATGTGCAGAACTGGCATAGAATATTTTCTGCCACACTGTATCACCACCATAGCCATAAAAACTACCATATGTTGATGGGAAAATGACAAGGTGACACTGTAGAAGATCATCTATTTTAGTCTTCTGTGGCAAATGCAATCTGTGCTAGCTGACTGTGGAAAGTCTTTCGTAATTTGCAAACAGGGCATAACACTGCCATGAAACCTGTTAAGAATTACCAAGTCTTAGTCCTTTGTTATTTCTAGTGCTCTAAAAATGCTTTCCATAAAGAAAAACTTTACCTGAGACAAGGGTAAAGCCATTCCGAGATAGAATTTGGATGACATTTTTTTTTTTTGACCATGTGGTGTTGAAGAATCGAGACTACCTGTGCCCCTGGGGCACTTTAGGGGTCAGTCCTAGGATGTCATCCTAAAGGTTACAGCCTACAGAGCTCATTAAACTCTCATCATCTGTTATGGTTTTTTTCGGTTTATATGCAGATGTTCCCTGAGAGCCTCATGTGCTTACAGGTGAGGTTTTGGGGAAGTGACTGGATTGCTCTTAGGAGGTGGATCTGGTCAGAAGAGTCAGGTCATGGAGGTCATGGCCTCAAGGGATTTTTCTCTCTCTTTGGCCATTTTCTTCCTCTCTTTCCACTTCCTGGATGCGAAGCCCCTCTGCCAGGCTGCCCTGACTTGGAATCAGCGACTACAAACCGAAATTCACTCCAGAAACTATGAGCCAAAATGAATCTTTCCTTTCTTAAATTGTGGATGTTAGGTGTTCCATCCCAGGAGTGAAGAAAGTGACAAGAAATACTCTGTCTATGAAAGAACAGTGAATGTCTGCAAAATATTCAGCACATATGTACTTTTGCATATTTAGGAGATGCTATTTTAAAGTAACATGCAGATAACACAACAGAGGCCCGGGAATTTGCCATACAAATCTCCTTAGAAGTTTCCGATAATAAATTTGTTTCTCACTCAGCACCAATACCCAGCAGACTATTGAATATGAAAGTCTGAGTTTTTGCAGGGAACAAAAGATTGGAGCTTTTGATTTGGTAAACATCTGGATAGACATCTTGGAACTATTTTTACCTATTAAAAACATGAGAGTGGATGAGATAACGATGGAAAAGTGAAGACAAGGAGAAAAGCCATGACTCTTAGTCAATTTATTGAAATCACCCATGAAGCGAGCCCTGCAATAATCTATGTATCCTTTGAAATTTTTAACCATAAAAGTTGGCTGGGTAGGCTCTTCTGGTCACAAAATGTTCAATAAACAAAGGGAAGAATATCAAGCCATTGCAAGGAATTTTGAAGGCTCCAGCCAGACCTAAGCTTCATAATAATAAAATAGCCAAGGTCGAAAAGCAACAGACAACCAGAAGATACCAGTCCCTTTCAAGACCATGTGGAATATTTGGAATATAACATTAGAGAGCAACTTTCTGTGTAGAGTGAAGAATCCTCTGTCAATAAGCAAATTTGGGTGGACACAATGAGGAAACTAAGAGTTAGATGCATTTTTTTTACAGATGTGTAGACCTAATCTCAGGACAGGGATGACTGAAATATGGTTAATTTTTGTTCACTTAGTACACATGATGTCTGTTTTCTATGCTGATATCAGCATAATATTAGTAATACCATTTCCCAAAGTCTTGACGCCTGGGACTATGAGACTATAATAGGTTTCAATCCATTCATCTGATAAACCACCCTTATACAAAAGACCAGTTAATTTTTCTTAATAAAGAGGTACTTCATTTTAATTACAGGATTGTGCTCAAAATGGTATGTTCTTAATTGCAGAGGAGATTTGGGAGATAAGTGTTTTATTTGCTCTTGAGGATATGCTTGTCCCAGCCTCATCTGTTGTTTTCTTTTTACTAAATGCACAATATAGTAAAATTGCAGCTTCCAGGGAATGCTGTTAAGCTGATTATGAAAACAGTCAGTGTAACACTAGAGTATTGTCTCCCCGTGTGTCTCATTTAAATTACAAAATTGGTACCCTTTTGAATACCTCTGCTTGGTCCAGACCACCAGTACCTTTGTGAGAGAGATTAGGTGAGCATCAGGCAAGATTTTTCCATCACTTTGAAGCTGAAACAGGGTGACTAGTATCCAGGTAGCTTGTTCAAGGACAATAATGACAGAAACTGCTGCCGTGCTCCAAATCTCAAATCTACTTCCTCTTAGCTAATACCCACAGAGTCTGCACTGCAAACTTCAGTTTCTCCACCACCAGAGATGAAGGCAAAACAACTGACCTTACGTCTTCCAAAAGAAAACATCTATTTACTAGCTATGCTACCTAAATTTTGTGTAAATTTTATTTTCAATTGAGTATACAGAAGTAACTGGTAAGATTTATATACAACAGTACAAGAGGAAAAGAGAAAAAAGGAAAATCTGGAGAAATTATAATGAAGACAAATTCAGGTAAAGGGTACACTGGTGTTCATTATGTTACTCTCATAATTTTAAAGTTTAGAAAGCATGTTTGAAAATGTAATTTCATAAGGCAAAACAGTATTGCATGCATTGTAATTTTATCACTAATGCAAATGAAATTCTTATACCTCTCTTGATAGTTTACATTTGCTCCTTTGTTATCTACCCACATGAGAGCATTAATTTATTCATTTTTAAAATATTTATTGAGAGCCTCACAAAACTTAAGAATGATTCTCTGTACTGAGGTCAATACCTGACCAAATAGAAAAGAATGCTGCACCATAGAACTTTATATTCTCATAGAAGGCAACAGCATTGAATAATAAGAAAATATCCATTTGGTTGCCCAATAGGTATGTTCTGTGTGTTTTTCTGTGCCAAGAACTGGGAAAATGAAAATAAATGCAAAAGCATTGCTAACCTGTTGAGGATCATGTTCTAGGAGTGTTGGGGGGTGGGTGATAATTTTAAAATTTCTACGTATGTATCCAAATAAAATAGAACAGAATCACTAAGAGAGATATGCACACCCACGTGCATTACAGCATCATTAACAATAACCAAGAGAAAGAGGTGCTGCCTCAAAGACATTATGCTAAGTGAAATGATCGAGTCACAAAAGACAAATACTGATTCCAGTTATATAAAATATTTAATGTGATCAAAAGTCATAAGAAGATTGAAAGGTGATTGCCAAGGATAGAAAGGAGAATTATTGTTTAATGGGTTGTTTCAATTTTGCAAAATGAGAAAGTTCTAAAGATCAGTTGCACATCAATATGAATATACTTAACATTGCTGAACCATACAATTAAAATGGTTGTGATGAGCTTTTTAAGACAAAAAATATTGTGTCAGGTAGTAATAAATACTACAAAGGAAAACAAAATAAGAGATGGGGCAGTGAGGCAAGTATGACTGAAAAGCGGTTGAATTTAGTTATGGCTTGACACGTAGGCAAGAATATTCCCTATCTTCACAAAGTTATTTCTGTCTGATCTCAGGTGGCAAGGGCTCTTTCTTTTCATTGTCTAAATTTAGGTACAATCTGCTTAGATCTGTCCCTCCAAATTGACTACACTAAAACTCCAACTTTCAGTCACAAGTGTAAACCAAGATTGAATACTGATAAAATATTTTTAAAGTCATATTTATCAGAAATGTGTTTTTGGTGAGCTACCGCTGCTAGAAAAAATAAGCTTAGACCCTTGTCTTCTGCCAGGAATCATTCATCCTGAGCATGACAAAGGAAACAGAAAATCCATAGTACCACCAAACTCTCAGATATGTACAGTTCACTGAAAAATCTTGTTTCCTCACCAGTTTTTATATCATTTGTTTACAAAGCATGCACTATTCCTAGCACAATCTTCAAAGTCTTTCACTTTGACTGTCTAACTACTAGTTCAATAATTCTAAATACAATGGTAGCTGCTCGGTACATTTGAAGAACTTCCTGGGAAACATAAGGAAATATATTTTTCTATAAAAAATTACTAGATAAGACAAAATAGACTAATTTTACGTTATTTCAAAATCTCGTTAGCCTAATACTGTAAAGATGTATTTCTTGCATGTAAACATATTGCCAGTGTGAGAAATCCTTGCTGTCTTGCTTTCCTGGTTGACTCTACTCCAAGTGGTAATCCAGAGCAAAATACTTCTTTTAAGAGGTTGTTCTACTGTTCCGTTATCCTCCATTTCCAGAAATATGGACAGGGAAAGAGAGAGAGGAAGGTCTCAGTGATGTTTTATAGCCAGGTCTGGAAGGAGCAAAAGTCATTTCCACCCACTGCACTTCAGCCAGATGAAGGCTTATGCTCACAAGCCACAGCAGAAAGGGCTACAAATATAATCTTCCTACGTACATCAAAGGAAAATGATATTATTGTGTGAACATTTAGCATTGTCATCACAAAAACTTCCTATTTTGACCTTTAATATATTTTCATTTAACTTCACTCCAAAGTCCAAAGCATATTACTTAACAATTCTGGCTTTATTAATGAGTATGAAGATATACAGTCCAAAAATCAAATCTCTAGCTTTCTAAAATTTCACAGAAGTAGTCTTTTTCTTGAAACCTGCTTCCATTTTTAGCACCTATCCCTTCATTTGTAAGTCCCCCAGAGCTGTAAAAAACGCCTAAAACCTAAATCTAGTGCCTAAAGAGAATTTCAGTAAAGATATGTAATGGATTTGTGCATGAAAACTGGTGATGGGAATGGGGAAATCAAAATGGCAGAGTAGCAATTAGCAGCAAAATGCAGCCTCTGTTCCTATCACCTTGTTTAGAAAGCCTATGTTGCTATTGTTTTGGGCTCTCTATTATTGTTATCTGTCT
>RJWT010046975.1:0-11382 GCA_004365215.1 Cuniculus paca | reverse complement strand
ACAGGAAGTATTGACCTATTATTTTGGATATTCTTGCTAAATATATTTACAGCAAATATTTCCTTCTTAGAGTCTTGGTCATTACTCTTTTTATTCATCAAATAAGTAGGAAATTTTAAATTCCGGGTGATTGAAATATTCAGTACTTTCTTCTGTCCTCGTGTCTGCCTTTGTAAACTATAACAGTGCCGACTGTACAATGTTGTGGTTATTTGATGAAATAATGTGTATAAAGCATTCACCACAGAATAAGAGTTTGGGCTCAGAATAAGAGTTCAGTAACAATTTGCAGTTATTATAATTATATCCTTAGTTATGCAAAGGGCTGCTGGGTAAAAGAAAGTAACTTTATGTCTTGGAAAAACTAAAATTAAAAGTGCAGCATCTTTTGGGAATTCACATAAATTTGGAATGATAAAACAGAGACAGATATTCTCTTAGATACACTAGTGAGATAAGGTAACTGAATTTCTGATAACTTAGCTGACACATGACTGCAGGTCAGGAAAAATCTGCAGCAGAGGCTTAGAAATTTAGACCCTCTAGAGATGGTGTGCTGTGATGTCCCTATCTTAGATAAGGAGAATATGATCCCTGATAATTCAATACCTGCTCAGGGAGGTCACAGTGAAGAGAGGAAACAGACTGACCCCAGGATTCTGCTGAAGGGCTTCTCCCTGTGCACCTGTGCTCCTCTGCCAGCCATTCTGGTTGTGATCCTTGAGACACAGATATCATACAATATTTTCTACCTTGATTTATCAAACAGTTTGGTGGGTGGGCGTGATCCTTTGTGTGAGGGTCAACGTCTGGGTTGGGCATCATCCAGACAAGCTTCCTCTCGAACCCTCAGCTCTGCTTCAGGTTTCCAAGAAGTTACAGTTTTAAGGGCCAGGGATTTAGCTCAGTGGCATAAGCACCTGCCTGGCAAGCATGAGGTCATGAGTTCAATTCCCAGTTCCAAAAAAAAAAAAAAGAAGAAGAAGAAGTTACAGTTTTCAGGTCATGTTCCTAATCTAGAGATCTTGAATTCCAGTAAAGTCTACAAGGGATTTCAGAGTCCATGAAACCCTAAATCATTTGCATGCTTTCATGATTTTATTCCTTTTTCTTTGGGATAAGGAACTTGATATTTATTAGATTTTCTAAGACATCTGTAATCTTCAGGAATATTAAGAACAACTAGTCAAACCACCTGGCCCTTTTTAATATGAGTAAAACTCCTGACTTCCACTCATTACTCTTCAAATGTTTTAAATATCAGTATGCACCTAAGTACAATGCTTTATGAGCCTTATGAGTACTAGGTGGCAAGCAACTAGTTCTGACCTTAATTATGTTTTAAAATGCTATTTCCAAGAACTGCTTTTCAATTCTTTGACTTGCTAAATTATGACATTATCATCTTTTTCTAATAAGCTTTCTCAACTAAGTTAGTTTTGAATCATCTGGCTTGTTACCTCTATTCCTTATGCTATAATTAAACCAAATTCTTTTAATGGGGTCTCCAATTTCCTCCTCTTGCCTATACCAAGTTCATAGAGTAAACCTACACCGCCACTCTTTAATGTCTCTAAAAAAAAAAGTCTTATTTTTATTAAGTAATTATGTTTGCAATGAATCAAGAAAATAGAGAACTGATCTAAATCTCAGATATAACAATAAGATAAAAACCAAGATGACAGATATGTTGATTTGCCAATGTTCACACAGACACTGGCAAATATTATGCTAAGCTAGAGCCCTCCCTTCTCATTAAAATTGAAGGTAAAGCTATCGAATTACGATTCCTTGTAGACGAATGAGATCACCTTGAGTTAATGGCCATATGTAATGTCACCATCTAATAGATTTCAGACTTGTTAGAACCAAGTGATATACTTCAGAGGTGCCTGATCACAGGGACTGAAATGCCCTTATTGTATAAATAGCCCTCCTGTTGTTCTGCACAGTTTACTATGTGGGCTCTATCCGTGCTTTTGCTTAGCCTCTACAGGCCACCAGATGAAAAGCTGTCTTATCTGATTAGCCTTCCTTGGTTTGTTCATCTGCTCCTTAATGATTATCCTTAAATGACCCACAACTTACAACATCCACCCCCCGCATTTTCCCGACCAGTTCATTCATATCATTTGAAACATGAATTGGGTTAGTAGCTCTATTTTTCTTTATAGCCTAAAGAGTTTGAGCTTTGAGGGGTGTTGGCTCTATGCTGAAACAAGAGTTGCCATAGGAACTGTTTCCTTCCTGGACGAGAAGTAGATGTTGGCATCGTGACACTGTTTTCAGAGTTGGTCAAGCACCTATTGTTTTGCTTGTTATTTTGCTGGAAGGAAAATAATGAACCAAAGAATACCCTTCTTTAGTCTTCTTCTCTTCTCTACTCTTTTCTTTTCCCTTCTCTTGCCTTCTCTTCTTCCCTCTCTCCCTCCCCCACCTCTCTCTCTTTGTTTCTTTTTACCCTTTTGTTTCTTTTTGTTCTGTCAAAATTGTTTTTATTTGTTCCTTTTTGGTTTCACTTCCAAATTATCTTTCTTCCTATTGCCAATGCTAGTGACATTGAAACTCAAAACCACAACCGATTTGAGCCAGAAATATCTTCACTCTCGGGGAACTTTGGAGAGGTTTGGAATGTCACTCAGGAAACAACGTGATAGGTATTGTCTTATTGGTAAGTCCTTCAGGGGCAATAAAGTCTTGACCCACAGGCAGTGAAAAGTTACTCTCAAGGAAGAAGTAAAGGAAACCAGAAAATGATCTCTTTGCCCCATATCTCCCTATCATCATCTCTCATTGCTGCAGCCACAGACCCTGCAGTTCTATGAGTTTCTTACTCTAGATTAAAATATTGCAACTCTCATCCCACTGTGCAAATGTGGGCAACTTACCTAATCTCTGGATCTCAACTTTCTCAATGATTAAATGAGAGGGTAGAAATATCATCTCTGAGGTTCATTTTGGTTCTGAAAAACTCTGACTACTCATGCTCTCATCATTAACACTTACATGTGGATTAATTTAACTAGATTTCTCCTCAATGTTTTTACATAAAACAAGTAAATGTAAGTGATGATAAAAGAAGGAACACTCCAGGGCCACCCAGGTGGGACCTTAGAGCACAAAGTCACTGGAAACTTGGGGGAAGCAAGGTAGGGACCCAAAATGAAGTAGTTTCAGAAAAAGAAGGTGGGTGTCAGGGAGCTGAAAACAGACATATACTGACTGCTTTGTGTAAAAGAATTGAAGAATGATTTGCTCTTTTGGTGTATATCAAAAGAACAGAGACCTTTACTTATAGAATCTAATGAATCAATCAACAAAAATTAATAAGATGCTGAACAATTCAAAGATTATGGAAGAATTCAAGAAACATACAGAATCTGGTGCCTGTTCTCAAGAAGTTTTTAGCACTATTGGATAGGAACCATTCAGATACCTCAGGCAGGTATCAGGTCTATAATTCTTCAGATGTATCAGGTATTCAGGGAAAGATTGACTTAATGGGAAGAAGCCAACCATGTCTTTGGCTCTCTCTCTCTCTCTCTCTCTCTCTCTCTCTCTCTCTCTCTCTTTTTTTCCCTTTGGCTCTCTTTTGAAACCACCATAATAGAGATTCTGCATGCTGGAAGCTTGGAGCAAGGCTGGCTGGAGTTTTGCTTAACTTGTAGTATATGGTTCACAAATAAGTTATTTCTTTCATGTCTGTTGCATTCAACATACAGGAGATACTCATCACAGTAAAGAATAATTCAGGCCTGTAGAGAAATGATTAGAATAGACTATATTCTTATTTCATGAAGCGTAATGAGATTGAGTTCAGAAAAAAATCTGAAACATCGCTGATGATTCCCAGAGTTCATTAGAACAAGGATGGTGGTATCCTCAGCCCCACGAATATCTTGCATACCCAAGAATTTGGATAATAGATTCACCTTCCTTCTTTCTGGATAGATCAAGATGACAGAAAAGGACACAGAGCCACAGCTGGATGAAGGCGATGATGAGCTTGACAGCAAGCTCAATTACAAGCCACCACCTCAGAAGTCCCTGAAGGAGCTGCAGGAGATGGATAAAGATGATGAAAGTCTAACTAAGTACAAGAAGACCCTGCTGGGAGATGCTCCTGTTGTAGCAGGTGTGTATTTGGGGGCGGGGAGACCCCAGATGAGGATGCACACTGTAGCCACTCAGCAGAAGCAAAGGAGAGGGTACCAAATGCTTATAGGATGAGGAGGGCAAAGCACAGTTTATACATGCTGCACAAAACTGTGGACCCTATCACTGTCTTCATCGCACATAGGATGCTGGTCAGTAATGAGGCAGGCAAAGATCACACACAGGGAGGATTTAGAAAGAAGTCTAGGCCACCACTTAGGTTGTATTCCACTCTGTCCACTACTTCTCTCATTTTCTCTCTTACTTCTTCTCGGTCCTTTCCTAACCACTCTTCTCTGTATACACAATGGCAGAACGAGACATGGCCTGAGATGTGGATAAGCAGTGCCCAACAAGTACAGTACCTTACAGTCACTTGTGAAATATTTGATGTTGATAATTAAGATGAGCCCACAAGGACCTGATGCAGGATTAACACAGCTGCGATTTGTAAGGCTATCACAACCAAGGATAGTCAGTCTACCACCATTTCTATGTCTACTCCAGATAGAGACACTATTTTTCTCTTTGTATTCACTTTCTCCCGATTGAAATGTAAACACAGTAACCACATGTCTCTTCCTCATGCCAACATCTTCTTTTGAATCCTGCAGATCCAACACTCCCAAATGTGACTGTCACACGGCTCACTCTGGTTTGTGACAGTGCACCAGGACCAATCACCATGGACCTTACTGGTAAGTGGATCCAACTGTGCCTAAAATATCACAGGGAAACTTAGTGTTTGTCCCGTGTTCTGCTGAAGAAAACCCTAGTGAGATGACTCCCAGAAGTGTATATGTTTGGACTAATTCACAAATAACCATACTTAGAGTGTACAATACTGGCCATGTTTAATTAAAAAATCTCTAATTCCTTTTAACTGAAGAGGGTACATACACTAACTAGCTTGATATATTAAGTTGTATCATATTTGCCTCAGATCTTTATTTTCACATAATAGCAGAAAAATGACTATTCATGTATGAAAGCCCCTAGACGGAAACCTGAAGAAGTTGTGATGTTTATAGTCTAGACACCAGAGAAAATACTAAGCTCTTATTGACTATAAATCTTACCTAAAGGAGAGGAGCAACATCCTGAATAATGCTAGAAAATCTACTATGTTTAAATATAAAGCTCCTATTATGTTTAAGTATAAAGTCCCTACAAAAGGTACATAAAGATGTTATTTTCTCTCACCTTGTTGTGACCAAAGAACAAGCTCTTTCCTGAGTCTTATGTCTCGAGGAGATGGGGAAAGACTGGGAAGGCAACTGCTAAGGCAAAAATGAATATGAGTTGGGAATGAAAAAAGGACACAGGGCCAGGAGACTGGGGCTATCAAAGCCAGGTTTTTAGTAGAAAAAAAATCGTTTCCAAATTCAAATATCGCACTCTGGTGAGGCAGAGTAAAGCACCTCTCTGTGACTGTAGATTTAGCAACAAGGAACTACCCTGTCACAGTGCAGATCCCCTCTTTACCTTATATGGGCTTTTTTGTCAGAGGGAAGAAATCAGAGGCCGAGGAGACACACTTCCTGTGTAACTGAAGTCATTCGTGCAGAGGCACACACACTCTTCTCGGGCCCCCACATCTAGCGTCTCTCCAGGAGAGAAACTCGCTCTGTCACCAGAACTCAGACCTCTTCCTGTGCAAAGCAAAACTGTGTAATGTTACCAGGTACATCTGTCAGTTTGCAAGATAAAGTCTGAGTACTATAAGGAAACTTGTTGAGAAGGTCACAGGAAAAGCTTGGTCCCTTTGCCTTTTTCCCAAAAAAGAAAACCCAAATTTAGTTTTCTGTCCTGAGGAAGCTGCTGAGCTGAATCCCAGAGGTATAATGATGTTCATGAAACTAAGCGTAAGCAAAAAGCTGCAAAACACACACACACACACACACACACACACGCACCTTAATGTCAAATGATGCAAAATCACATAAAGAAAATAACAGAGCACAATTACCTCCATAACCAGGGTACAGGGATGAAGAACTAGACATAGATCTGCTTTTATGAAACCTAAAACTTTTATAGCTCAAGTGATCTTAAGAAAAACAATATGAAGCTAGGTGTAATCTATACCTGCCCAACCTGGACAACTTTGAGAAAGAAGAAAGAGAAGGAAAGAGAGAAAGAAAGAAAGAAAGAAAGAAAGAAAGAGAGAGAGACAGGAGAAAGAGAGAGAGAGAAAGGGTGAGACAAAAAGAGAGAAAGTGGAAGAAAGAGAAAAAGAGAGAAGGAAAGAAAGAGAAAGACAGAAAAAGAAAGAACTCAAACTTGGGAGGGGCTTCTGCCATGTTTTTTCATAACTGAGTTGTAAGAGCTCCAGCATCATGTGTGTTCCTGGACAGGAAGAAATCTCAAATACCCTTTGAATTGAGGTCCCCCTGGGCCATGTTGCCCAGATGGGCCCAGCAAAAAGGTGGAGTTTAGATTTCATTCATCTCTTCCTGTAGTTGCTTTTGAGGAGACTAAACTCTTCCCAAATCCTCTTCCACAGGGGACATTGAATCTCTCAAAAAAGAAACTTTTGTGCTAAAAGAAGGTATTGAATATAGAGTCAAAATTCACTTCAAAGTAAGTACCTTTCTGTGTGTATTTTTAGTTTAAATCTTCCCTATATACAGTGATTAAGTGTCATGCTTTATGATGTTGGTATACTTTTTGTTTTTCCTTCCTTGTCCCCAGGCCTTAGTCTGGAATGTTGTCTTCCCACCTCTGAGTTCTACCTCTTGAAACCCGCTTTTGCTTTGCCTTTCTCAGCCAGGGTCCCTCAAACTTTCCTCTATATCGCTTGCACCAGTAGGATCCCTCTGGCTAGGAACTCCTGGTACTCACACCCACAAGGCACACAGTGGTAGGGATTGTACATTTCATGGCATTTCTTCTTGACACAAGCTCGGCATACTGGGCAAGATGAAATTACGTATCCTTCCTTTGCAGTATTTCACGCAAAACATCTAGGGTGCATATATTGAGAAATGGACAAATAAATGAATTCACTTATAACAAGAAGAAATAGACAGGACCTCAGCCTTTGCTAAATTACTAGAAATTAAAATTATAGTTGTGGAACAGGTGACCAGGTAAAAGCAAAACTAAATAAGAAATAATCTGATTTCTAATGAATAACATATATTGCAACAAGTAGCCACAATTACAAGAAAAATTAACCTTGACTCTGAAAACAAATAAGTCCCAAATGCACTGTTTGCACATTATGGTTTGCATTTGCTTTGGCTCGCCCTTATTCCCACTCAGTCACATTCTCCAGGGCCTGTACTCTACCGAGCAAGGTTCCATCAGCTCTATTTGCACACTGGGCCTTCTTTGTCCCAGGTGCAGGATATGATTCAGAGTGGATGGAGATCACTTCTTTCCACATGCAAATGGACCTCAAAATAGTTTCATTCTGGAAACGTTTGTTGACACCTAATCCATAATTGGCACTGAACTGTGGATCACTTTGTTTCTGGTCATACTATTTATTATGAGAGCACCTAGGAGTTGGTAAAGCCCTTTACCTAAATATTCCTACAATGGGTTACACACTGGTTCAATTTTTAGTCATATATGGATCTGCATTGTCAGTTTAAGAATCCAGTTTTTATCAAATTAAATATGATGGGCAAATATTGATGTGATTAAGGTGAGAAAAGGAAGGTCTGGAGATGCAGTAGTAAGGGTTCCTGGTGATCAGAATTGCCCATTGGGGAACAGAAAGGAACTTTCAAATCCCATCCACTTCAGAGGTTTGCCCTTGTCACTAGAAGGAGAAAGATTGTGCTGTGTGAATCTTATTAAATTTGAACAACTAGAGGGTGGCTCTGGGCCTGCTCAACATGGAGCTACAATTAGAAGAAACAAATATCTTCACTGATGTCTCCTGAAAAAAGCCCTAGGAAATCTGCATTTACAATGCCAGTAGCACATCCTAAAATTCTCTTCTTGCATTCTCTCTATGAGTTGTTCTTAATGTTCTCCTTCTCTTAAACGTCACAACACTCTGAATACCAAGTGTAGGGGGTTCTTTTAACTTTTCTCCTTCCTCTGCCTCCCAAGCGCATGTAGCACTACTGACTTCCACAGTTTTCACTTTCATTTATGTCACCAAGACTTCTTTCTTCTGTGGAAGGTGGGAGACATAGTGGAGAATGGGGTGAGGGCAGAAGAAAAGGGTACTGTGAATATTCATACTTTTCCTTTACCCATCTAGGATGTAGTTGTGCTAAATGAATCCTCCATGGAGCAGTGCTCAGACAGTTGACTCTGTTTTGAAGGTCTTCTTGTTACTCTTTTATTCTTCCCCATAGGTCTTTTCCCCACTGAATCACATCCACCGCTAGCCTAAGGGACAAGCTCAGGACTTTAGGAAAACATACTCATTTTCTCAAATCCTATGAACTAGATCTGGAAATCAAAGTAATTAGAAAGTTTGGACATCATTTTATTCCATTCTTTCCAATGAAGCCATTTTCATTCTGTTTGCTTTTGGTAAATTTATATGAATTAGAAAGTCTAGAATCTAATCTGAGAATCTTCACGTCTCTGCCACCTTATCATCAACAAACAAAACATAGTTCTGGTAGACTGGTTTAACTACGGTATCCAACCCATAGTGTGAGCCGTAAAGAGCAATAATTATTTTTGGGGAAAAAAATATTTGAAAATGCCCTACTCCGTATTGCTGAACAGTTACCCAAGCTCTCCAGCTAATGACTCAATGTCCATTTTAGTTTGTTTGTATAGACATGACCACTGTATGAAATTAACAGACAACACAGTTCAGTCTCAGGTAAAATGAATCATGGAAAAACAAAGTATATGGCTGTCTATATTTTTGTTCTGGTTTAGTGAATTTTCTTTGAAAGTCTTAGGAAATAACATTATCTCAGACAATATTTGACAATGACAGACATCCAAAAAGCTTGCCACATGCAAGTGGATTTTGTCCATTATTAATGGGGAAGGATGTCTTCACATGGCCCATCACCTTTCCTTGAGACTTTATTCTCAGTTACTCAGAGGATATAACCATCTTCCAGACCTGATTTTCCATATTGGCTTTTCTCCTTATTTGTTTTTCATATGCTAGGTGGATCTCTTCTGAGGTTATGGTTTTCAGGTGTTTACCAGTTTCTCATTGGTGTTTTTATAACCTTTCCTGAGACAAGGTTGGTATTTTGGCTGGTAGTATTGCAAACAGAAAGCTTAAGACTACTCTTTGAACCCATGAAGCACAGAGAAAGCTGATTATGAAAATTTAGACGTCTTAACCACTCCTCCCCCCCCAAAAAAAAACAATAAAAAATGACATTCATTAATTAAAACCAGACTGGCAAGTTTGAATCTTATAATCTCTCTCGAATTTCTGCCTCACTACTGCCCTAAATGATTATAGGAGCACATATTCTGATTAAATCCTTAGACCTTTCATCTTCAGAGAAGACTTAGCTTGGTAGGATCAACATGAAAGATGAGGAAAAGTAAGACTCTCTCTAATACGCATTTCTTGGATCATTCCTAACTACAGGTAAACAGGGATATTGTGTCAGGCCTGAAATATGTTCAGCACACCTACCGGACTGGGTTGAAAGGTAAGGAACCTCACCCTTTTCACTGTCCCAAACTGCTTCTCACTGATACTTCAAATGCTGCTTATTAAAATTACTTACTCATAGACTCTTATAAGAATCTGATAAAAAGCTGCGAGTGCCCACCCTGGAAACCGGAACACATTTACTTCTGACCTAGACATTATCAGCAAGGACGGCATTCAGGATATCTAGTTTAGATAGAGTCAGCCACTAACCTTCACCGCCAAGCTTCCGGAATTGAATTATAATGCTCCTATATAGAAAGAGTAACCGAGATGAGTTTAAATGAAATAAAAGCTGTAAAAACACAAAAATAGTTCTCAAGTGTCAGACAAGTCTAAGAGAAGAAAGACCTGCCCAGTGCTATGTGTGTTAGGAGTGGGAGTTGAGGAGTAGCCCAGGGAGGCTGTGCTCAACTGTCTAACAAAGAAATAGTGGGAAGAAATATTCTTTCCAGGATTGAGAAAAGCTGTCTAGTTAAAAGGAGTCATGGAACAACGGTAGTTATTCTGCTGTTATTCTCAACATGCCTTGGGAACATACCTTTAGATTTCTGTCATTAATCTGACCAGGAAGAAAGGGGAGGCAGAAAGGTGGAGGAAGCACCTCTGCAGGTCTTCCTTGCCTGTGAGGCTGTCCACCCCACAGCTGAGAAGCGATGAGTCACAGCCAGTCCTACCAAACAGACAAGCAAAGGATGGAGGAGAAAACGACAAATCTGCATAATGTAGCAACCAATCAGTTACTCAAATCTTGGAGACGACTGCTGACCTGAAAGATATTGTTTGGCCTCTCCATCACCTAGTCTTATGAAAAAATAGTTCATTTTCCTATTTCCTGTGAGACTATCTTGACTCACTTCGGCAAAATGTCCTTGTTGAGCTTATAGCTGTTCCTTCAAACATAACACTTTAAGGTCAACAATGTAGTTCCTACGTAGCTAGTTATCTTTATTAATATTTCTAATCCCAACTACTCTTAATATTTATATCCTAGTTACTCACGCTATGAATAAATTTGATTAGCTATTATCACTATTTATCCCATTTCTTCACTTTTTTATTTAGGCCAATTTACTGATTTTCCCCTTTCATATATGAATTCTATCCTGATTACTAGTTGTTAAGGGATTTGTATGTTCACTGAATGATAGCTTTTGTATAAGAGATTCTTAAAGCTCATTATACAGAGTAAGAAATAAAAGCCCAAAATACATGATGTAGATAGTTACAGGGCTGAGATCAGAACTCATGTCTCAAATTGTTTGGGTATTTCTTAATGCTATAATTTATTACAACTCTGTAAACTGAGTTGATCCCCATAGATTTAAGGCACTGATTTCTCATCTTTCTTTATGAGCAGAATCAGCTGTGATGTTTTTAAAAATACCGCTCCTTGGGACCCACAACAGGCCACTGAATCACAGCCTTTGGGAGCAGGGTAAAGGAAATCATTATTAGCCACTCCAACCACAGTCATTCAAGAGACTGAGGCAGGAGGATCCCAAGTTCAAGACCAACGTGGACAACTTGACAAGACCCTGACTCAAAATAAAAATTTTCAAAAAGGACTGGGAATGTAGTTCAGTGATAGAGTGCCCCAGTGAAGAAGAAGAAGAAGAAGA
>RJWT010046974.1:0-11371 GCA_004365215.1 Cuniculus paca | reverse complement strand
AGCATTAAGCAAAAAGTTACTTAGAATCCATCTGAGGCCAGGAAGTGCTGGTCATGGAGCAAAATAGAGGTTTTCAAAATCTTTCTGGTAATCCGTGAATATATTAAAAAAAAAAGTCTGTGACTAAATGGTGCATTAGTAACTTTTTATATTGTATATTTTTGTTAGTTTCTGTACAGATTGTCTTTGCTCTGGATTTCTTTGCTTTGATGATTTTTTGCAACTTGATAACTAATGCACCTTTTTGTGAGGAGTTAGAGGATCATGATTTCAAAATGAATTCTGTATCTCTTCTCCTTTGGTTTTCTCTTATTTGCACTCTGCTCACTTGTTTTATGTATTCTCAAATCAACCATCATACTTTTTTTTAAGGTTAAAAACTTTAATCCATTGTGAAACACTTAACTGGACAAACTTTGTAATTTAGTAAATTCTAGCCAGAGTTAACATAAGCGTTTATATGTGAAACCTTGCCCGGTCACGGAGGTGAAGTTGAATACTCACACATACTTAAGTGAGAATTAAATGCTGGGACTCAAGATGTTCCAACGTGAGGTAGCCCTTCGTGAACCTTAGCACTTAGTGTTGAGTTCTGACCCTGCTGGAAGCAGGAGAAGGGGGTGTGAAGACCCGGGACTGGAGAACTTTGGGAAGAACAGGAGCTTGCTTGAAGTGTGGGTGCCGTTCCAGCCAAGCAAGGGGAACAGAAAGTACAGTCATTTTGCCATTGTCGACTGAGGACAGATGGATACCAAGTTGATTTTGTTTCCGGAAGGATAGTGGCAATAATCGGTGCCTGGTGTAGCTGCAGCAGTAGACATGTGTTTAGTCTGCAGGAAGCTGTTACCTCATTCCCTGGGGTCTACACTGGGAATCCATAATCATCTCCATTGATAACACACTTCTACCCAGGAGTAGATTCTTTTTTATGCTACATATATATTTACAGGCATGAGGTCATCTCCTGGTTGTTAGGATTTTGGGGTCCTCCTAACAAAACATGGAAAATGGAGCTCTTTTTGTTCTTTGCTTAAGCCTAGACAACACAAGAGAGCAAAACTCAGCTACAGTTGGTCAGCAGTGGATATTAGTTCTTAAGACTAAGTCTGAAAGTAATAGTTTGAATGGGTTGTGAGTGATAATGGAAGAATCTGATGGTTGCGTAGGCGGAGTTTCTTAGTTTCTTCTTATCACACTCTCTTAGATCGCCACTGCACTGTATCACTGTTAAACTTGCTCCTAAAACTTCTTTGTCTGTTTTAAATCATTTTTAATGTACTCGAGATAGTTCTATTCCCCCTTACAGTCAGGAGCTGTGCCTGTGAGGGTCCCTTTGAAATTCAGGGTGGTAAATAGAATGATCGCTTCTAGAGGAGGAAAAAGGAATGGAAATTCAGCCTCCTGTGACTTAGAAGTTTCAGATTCCTAAGCCTTGTAACTGAATTCCCTAAAGCTATTGTCTTCCCAAACAACACAACTGCAAAATTAATAGGGTCATTCTGGACACTCTTTTTCCTCCCATAGTCATTTTCTTTACTTTTGCTTTGTTTTTTAGTTGAAGGTACTATGACCAAAGAATCAGCTGCTCTGCATGAATAGCATGGTCCAAGTGAATTAGAGAAAACCTGCTATAAAACCATGGTATTTCTAGTAGTATATTGCTATGATATACTTCCATTTACTGACGTGATTATTTATCAGTGTTTACTTCCCCTACTCACAATGTTGGTACACAGAAAAGAATAACCCCTCTGTACGGCTGTAGTTGCTTGCTTTGTGGTATTTTACCACACCTTTGAAAAACTTAACTCTTAACCTCTTATCTTGTTTAGATAAAGGCAATGTCTAAATTTATGTTTCGAAACTATGAAACACGCTAGTACCAACATGGCCTGCTCACCTGAATCATTTTGGTAGCTTCTTACCAAATCCAAGATTTCCATAAGTTGTCTTTCTTCCTGAAATCTGAACTATCGGTGTTTGTTTTCCGCGTAAATATTTATACCAGTTGAGGGGAAAGAGAGGTACCTAGACCACATGATCAATGAGCTTCAGTAACTGAAGACAAGTTGATATCCCTGACTAGCTTGAACGTGTTTACCCACAGTGTGCATCTATGTATATAGAATGTTTATGTCTATTTTTCTTAGAGTATATAATGCATATTGAATGGTACCTTGCTGAGTATTTCTGATGTTTAGAGTAGTCTTAAAATACTCGCTTAGCATCAGCACTACCATAGCACTGTTCCTGGTATAGGACACACCACTGTTAGCTTCAGAGATTTCCAGACGTGCTCATGCATAGTCAGATGACAAGGGCGATTTTGAAGCAGCAGTTGACAAGACCTTTAAGGTTCTTTTGTGGGCCAGGATCCCAGACTTCCTTTGTGTGATACCATCCATCTATAGAGGGTGGGTTGAAAGCACCTCTTCTCTGAATTCTGAGGCCTCTGGAAGGATACTTTCTGCTGTCAGTGTGTGTCACAGGCCAAGATTTATCCTGGGACAGGAAATAGTTTCTGATTCAACTGGGTCCTGAGAGTCTGGTCCATAGCCAGCCTCTTTTTCGGTTGTGATCATTTCTTCTCAGTGGTATCTAGTCAAAAGAAATGGAAGGTGTTTCCTTTTGCAGCTATTTTGAGCCTGTTGCACAATTCACGGTACAGAGGAGCTGTCCTCCTCCCTCCCTTCTGAAGGTACTCCTCCCTCCCTCCCCACCTCCCTCCTCACCCCTACCTCAGAGCCCAGGGGCCTTGGAATATCTCTCCATGTGGGAAATCATCATTCTTTTTCTGACACATACTTTCAATATTAATTTTTAGTGTAGAAAATCGGCATAAGTCATTGAGATACTTTGCTGATAGTCTTGTTACAAACTGGCCAAGCAAGGGGTCCATGTATAAAATCCATGTGTGCTTTGGGGTTTGCACTCACTTCACATACTGACTTTTGCACGGAGGTATTAGAGACTTGTCAGAGCTCAAACTTAGTTACTAGCATACAGTCTTTACTTCCACACCATAGACATTTCTGAAATATGGGAGTTTTTTTTTTAAACCAGTTACCTAAGTCTTAGCATTGTCTAGTTAAAACAAGCAATATTTTTGTGCATTTTAATCTCAGTAAAACCAACATGTGGGAGAGTCCTCTGGTAGAAATAGTTCCTGGAGGATATGTAACATTTTTCATTGCTCTTAGGTAAAGAAGGTAGAAGTCATTTTCTCATGCAGCAGTCTTGTACTATCTGCAAGACCGTAAGTGCTTCTCCAACTGGCATAGTGAGGACTGTATCCTAGACAGAAGTGACACAAGGAGTTAATTCTAGAAGAAGAAAATGTGGTTGGCTTTTCAAAGACCAGCCAGGTTTGTATTTTACCATACGGCCAGATCATTGAACTTCTAAAGTTGGGGGGGAATTTGCATAACCAACAGGGAAAGAGGACTTTTGCTGCCTAAGTACCAAGTTACACCAAGCTTTTGGCTGTTTTTGTCCAGTGCTCTCTTTACCCACTGCCCCTCTTATTATCTAAAAGCCCAGAAAACTGTTCTTAGATAAAGCACAGCCCTGCTTTGCCTTGAGCTGCACCTCTTCTCTGCCTTTACACCTAGTCATTGACAATGGGCAGAAAACTGACCTTTTAGAAGTCAGCGTCTCCCTTGTCTTCTTGTCAAGCCTTTTTTGGGTTCAGTTGATTGTCCTTAGAAATCGAATTCTTTGGCATTTTTCCTTGTAATCATCACTTATTTCACTCAGTTCACGGTAAATTTCTTAGGTGTGCAGGTTCAAATCTCTGTAGTACAGTTCTTGTGGACATAGTGTAAGTTTTTATAAGGTCAGTAGCCACCTTCCTCAATTTTAGCAGAGAATGATTCCTTTACTTTTTAAATAACAGAATCTTTTTCAGTTGTAAAACTAGCAGTGTAAAACAAAACAAAAACAAACAAACAAAATAACAGAGTGGCATCCTAACACTTGTTTTTAAAAAGAGTCTACTTTAAGAATGATAGTGCAACTTTAGATCTTAATAGTATCTGCCTAAAAGATGAGTGGGTTTTGTGGGCAAAAGAGCCTCTGGGTCTACCTTTCTCCAAAGCATTCTGCCCTTTAATCCTGGCCTGGCTGCTGGTCTCTTTCGAGATCAGCAGATCTCTTTCTCTCTCCACCAGGCTTTTGACATCTTGCACCATCAACTCATCCAGGGATTGTAGAGATAACCACAAAATAGTCTTGTGATAGATTATTGATAGAGATACAGCAGTACTTTGTCACTGCTTTTCTTTTCAGATTCCTCTTCCATCTTTTACACTTAAAAGATGGACTGATGTCCAAGGTCACTCCCCTTTTATACTTGCAGTACCCAACCCCAGGCAGGCAGCCTTCTGCTTAGGACAGCAATTGGCCCATTGCATGCAGAGAGAATGTCTTCAGAGAATGTCAGTAAGTACTTGAATCTGCATGACAGTTTTTTGATTTGAATGCAACAGCAAGGAAATATGGCAAGTTAATTGTATATACAGTAGGTTTTCTTAGGTCTCCTTGGCTCATTCTTTGTAATTTATGTGTGTATTTGTTATATTGTAGAATTTTGGAAATATTCGTATAGACCGTATGTCAGATGTCAAAGATAATGCTTTCTGTCACGTGCCAATGTTGTATTTGTGGGTATTTATAGTCGTATGTATGTATATACATCAATATATAGATTGTGTATCAGTATATGGTATATGTACATCAAAGTTATTTTGTTTTTAATAACCAGTGTGATATGAAAAGGAAGTAAAAACCTCATAGGACTGATTATATAATGCAGTTGTTGAGAGTACATATAGTGATATTGTTGTATTCAACTTAAATTCAAATGATATTTTGATTAAATTTTAATAAGACTTCGTGCTAGGAAAGTCCATCTTTGAGCTGTGAATCACCAGGGCAAAAATGACTTTGAACTAAATTTTGTGAATCTATTAGTGTACAGTCTTCAACACCAAGGGAGTAGCTCAATACAATTTGGGAACTAAAGAAAGAAAAGGGGGAAAAAGGCAACCTGTGCTGTTTTAGTAACTTTAGTATTAAGAGCACTTAATTATAACGTTGAACTGACAATTGTGGGCTTATTACAAAATGTGATGCTTACAGCACACATTCTTTATTGTTGTAATTAGTCCAGAAAATATAGCTTTGAGAAGAATTAAATAAGTACCCATCGTATTATTTGTGTACCTATGTATATTTTACAGTAGCTCAAACCATTCTCCTGGTGCCGCATCCTTACCCTCGTTAAAGAAATATCACAAATGCTGACGTATATCAGGGCATCCCAAGATGGGGTACTGTATTCCAGGTTTGCAGCTGCACAGATTAGCAGCTGGTATCACAGGTAAAAGGACTCCAGGACCAGGTTAAACCTTTATTTAATATTTTTATACTTAGGTCTCTTTTTCCTGCCTCTCCCCAAAGAAGAGCCACTGGCCTTAGTTGTTTGACCTTATTGCTTATATCATAGAGTGTAAATAGATAACTAGAGATTAAAATTTTATTAACCAGCATGTTTGGTGTATTTAAAGCAGCGACCGAGTGTTAGAGTGTGTGGTTGAGTGCAGTGTCTTTGGTTGGAACACGCTGCCTCATGTCTATGTATCTGATTCAGAGAATTGGAATTGTGGGGTAGGAGTGTAATCTTCTGCCCCAGTCTGCAATAGTGTCTTGGTAGTTACACTTAGTTTTTTAGTTTTTTTTTTTAATTCATTCTACAGTCTCAAAGTATTTTTGCAAATAGATATCCTATTTCCTGATTTGTTCTTGACGTGCAGGGGACTGGTCCTGTGGCTGTTCAGCAGGATCTTAGTTCTGCAAGAGTATTTCCTTCTGAGAATTATTTGTGATTTGTGAAAAAAAAAAACAGACTTTTCATTCAGAAATCATGTAGAAAAAGTAGTGGAAATAAAAGTTTTATTTTGGGCCTTAGTCATTTGAAATGTTTGGATTTTAATATAAAGCCATGGAGGCTGTACAGCCTCATAACCATTTGACATGGATAATAATATCCACTTTGGACAGAGTATATATATGCACATTGATTTTTAATGCCATTAAGATGCTTTTTAAAGCTATAGGAACCAGAGTATTTAGACCAAATTGAAGTAGAGGGGGTGAGTAGGCTGCCTTCTGATTAGGGTAAGCCACGAATGTGTTCAGTCCTCTGCTCCTAAGAAATTCAGAACCAGTTTACTGGCCTTTAAATCCACAGGGAGAAAGTTGATGAGTCTGGACCCTCTTCAGTGTGCATTTGCTTGCACACATGCACACTGAATGTTTTACATTATGCAGATGTAAGACCTTAAGATACAAAGGGCCCAAGTATTCTAAAGAGATGATGAACAAAGGGGTAGAAACGGTATCATGGATGTTTTCTAAAGACTGGGGCGAGAAATTTGTGCTCTTTTGTCGGACCCTGAGGCATGGCATTGTTAACAAAGAAGTGGAGGGATACCTGTCACATCCATCCTGATGGGCCACAACTTGAGGGTTCATAAGCAGCAGCTCTCTAACATCCCTCAGTACCTCAGTAGCCTGGGGGAAGATCCAGAAAACCAGTGTGCACCATTTTCCAAGGTACCCAAGCCGTTTGCTCTGCAGGTCATTCCTTTGAGAAGGGACTGCCAGTGGACAAGCCAGGAAGCACTTCCCATAGAAATGCACGCTCCCTTCTGAGCTGCACTGGCAAGAGAGCTCATACTGAAGGATGCTGGGTAGTTGAACACTTTGCCATCAGCAAGGATAGTGAGAAGAGAAGGGAAAAAGAACCTAGTGACAAGAGCATTTCCCTTTGCAGGGTAGAGAGCTAAGCTCTCACTAATAGTGTTGTAAAATAAGCACCTTAACTTCAATTCTTGAAAAGGTTGGTTAACGGAGAGAACTTTGGAGTTTCACTTAACATTTCCCCTTGGTCTGCAAGTCTTCAGGCACTCTTAGGAGAGTCCCAGCCACAAGGCTCAGTGAAGGACCATGGTGCAGGTCTGAGGCTCACTGCTGTGAACCCTGAATAGCAGGGCACACAGAGGGAGATAATGTCCCCTCTCTGGAGCTTCTTCCCTGGCCTTCCACTCCACTTGGGCTTCTACCAAGCAGCACATCCTGGGTTTCAAATGTTTTAGGAATCCAGCTGTCCCAATGGTTGGACCCTGCTGAGGTAAGACACCAACTCTGAGTGTGACTGAGACATTCGGGGTGGCCCATGATAAAGCGAATGAAAAAATCCTCTACCTGTAGAAAAGATCACATAGTTTGCCTTTGCAAGAAATAAATCTGCACCCTGAGCTCCAACCAGGGTTGGACGCTGTCTTTGCTTCTGCTCCCAGATTTCCAGAAATGAACAGTGTTTCATTTCTGTGGGAAGGGTCACGAAACATAAACCTGCTCAGCCATTCTGCTCTGTCCAGATGAGAGCTGTTGGGTAAAGGCCTGCATGCCTCCCTGCACCCTCTTCTACCTCAAGTTTCAGGAGCCCATTTCTAGGACAGAAATTTACACAAGTGGAGGACATATATTGTCAGCCTTGGTTACTCTGGGACATACAGAAGGGTGATAATTTGTATCTTTTAATATAAAACAAGACTTTTAACTTTTCCAACCTATTAGCTGGATTATAATTCACTGTGGCTCAAACTAATTGACAGTGCGGAACATTCCTTTACCTTCAGAGTTTTCTCCACCAATCGTTTCTGTTTCATTGCAGTCCTGGTGCCATATGTCCCCTGCAAATTGTGAAAGTAATTAGTGGCAAAATAGCAGCCTACTCCTTTTTAGTGGCCAAACTGTCAGCATTAGCAGACTTGGGTAAGCTACGCTAGTGGTACCTTACTGTGTGCTAGAATCCTGTTCCTCATCACCTATCGGATTCAAGAAATGCTGTCTAGAAAACGGTGGCATTTATGGTGGTCCTCTTTTGAATGGAACAGTAATTTATGTGGATATTGTTAAAGTCTTTAAAGACTTTTGAAAATTAAGTTTACATTTTACAATTGCTTTATTTTTTATTAAAATAGTTGTATATAAATATTACCCTATTTCACTGTTATTAAAGTAAACCTAACCCTTGTAGACAAGTGGGTCACCTGAAATGTATAGAAGCTGTGATATATATAGTACATTTCTCTATTATGTAAATGTTCATGAATATAACTGTTCCTGTGTTTTTATAAGTTGGGGATATTTTGTTGTTTCATGACAACAAAAATTATTGCATTTAAAATGGTTTTTATGTACTAGAAATCATGCAAAATAGTGAAGGAATTAATATGTATATGGTGTATGTTAAATGTACAAACTTTAGAAGGAAATAAATCCAACAAATTTCAATCATTTGGGGGAATGTTTTTCTTTGCTTATTTAAGCAACTAGAATAGTATCTTTAAAAATAAATAGCACAATACCCTAACCCCCCTCCATCAAAAGGCAACCAGGAGAAACCAGGATGAAAGATGGCCATGGTGACTGACTGAGGTGGTGAGAAAGTTGAATTGTGAACACTGATTCACCTCCTGGACTCTGTGAAGATCTATGTGTGCAAAAAATTATATGTATATATTGATGGGTTCTATTAGAGATTTCAGAGGCTCGTTGTCTTAATGGAGGAGGGAGGCTTTGAGCATAGTAGGAACAAATGAACTTTTTGAAGCAATTTCAAGAATCATTTGTTTTCCCATTTACTTCTCATCAAAGCAAGGGGACCATGGAATTAATTATCGTCCTACAGTGCAAATGCTGACCTCCAAATCACTGCTTTATTGTGGCTAGTGTTGTACCTTTGTGTTCTCTTAATGGAACCTAATGTTAAATTAAGATCTGTTGACTTGAAAAATGAAAAATAAAATTCCATTCAAACTTCTGAATACTGGAGAAGATGTCTTATGTTTGAGAGACGGGGTTTTGTTGTTTGTTTTGTGATGTTGAGAATTGAACTCACGCTTTCACATGCTAGGTAAGTGCCCTACCACTAAGTTACCTCCCAGTCCTGGGCTTTTTGAAATGAGATATCTAAACCTAAACCTTTCAAACCTAAATGAAGGTGGTGCCTGGCAGAAACCAAATCTGAAAAATAAAAGTTTTCTGGGATGTAAAAGGACTTAAACCCTTCAACACCCCTTGGCTTCTGTATAAACTCCCTGTTTAAGATGAGAAATCCAAGCATGAATCCCTCATTGCCCAGTTGCTGTCCTCTAGAGCTAGTTTGGTGTACTGTGTCAGGTTTTCTGTGCTGCATAGCTAATCATATTAGAACCAGAAGGACCATAAAGATCATTTTTAAAGATGAACACTCCTAAGAGGAAACTAAAACCCAGGGTCAATTAAGATATTATAAGGAAGCAACTAGCAAGTTGCATTGTCTTATCTCTAGATTAAGTCTCTTCATCGGCACTGGAAGATTCAGCAATGAGATTGTTGAATCACTGTAAAGTGTTACTAAAAAATTGTTTCAAACAAGAATAAAATCAACCTGGTTGAGAACAAAGAAAATAACAATTATTTTAGGTTAATAGAATGGTAATCCAGATCCAGAAAAAAATGGATTCAAGTAGTCTTGAAAATGTGCTCCAAGGTTTTAAAAATGACAGCTGTATTTATAGCTTTAAACCACAAAGGGGTTGAAAATTACATCACTTGTTAGAGATGTAGCTCAAGGTCAGCTTGTATCTTGAGATAGGAGATGTCTACAACCTCATTCATGAGTGTCTGAGATCTGATTAACAGCAACTTCCTAACTCTTATTTTAAGGGCCCCAAACCATGCTTATCCCTTATTATGTTTTTTCTTGACAGGGGTAAACAACAGAAAATATTTGAGAGGGATACAAAGAGAAGAGTGAGTCTTCTATACTGTGGACCAGTGGGCTTGGTATTAGTTCTGAGCATTTTTTAAAGAGTGAATAAGAAGGAGAACAGCAATTATTGGAAGCCAGCAAAGGTTTCTAAAAAGAAACCTATTTCAGACTCCATTTGTTTCCTGTTTTGTAAGACTAACAGGTAGATTAGGAAAATGCAGTAGAAAACCTGAATTGGCCTTAACAAGGTACTTAACGTGGTCTTTGCTCCAGTACATGTGGGCAAAATGAAGAGAAGTATGATCTTTACATTAGTACAGTTGGTGAGCATGTAGTCACTTGAACAGCACTAATTAAAGGGTACACAGCAAACTGAAAGAGCACTTTTAGTGTCCTGCAAAGCTTTCCTTGGGCCCCATCTGTTAAACATTTTAATTAATAATGACAGAAGCTACAGAAGATGAGTTCATGAAAAATGGGTATCGCAAAGCTGGGAGAGAATGATTATACTAAATGGCAGAATCAAGATTCAATAAGTATTTCATTAGGCAGAAAAATGAAGCAAGTTAGCAATGTGAAATGGAAGAGGTTGTAATATGTTGCCCTTCAGATTAAAAAATAGTTATACAAGGTCAAAGAAGGACTTTGAGTTGTATAGCATGGCAAACGTATGGGAAAGAAAGCCTCCAACTTCATAGCAAACTCAGTGAAAGTCAGCAGGATGGTACAGTCACTAGAAGTGCTGATCTAGCTCAGATTGCATTAACATATGTTTCATTTCTGAAGCACGGACAGTGTTTTGCACCATGCTACACCAATGCAACTAACCCTGGAGAAGTTGTTGCTTGTCACGTTCACAGACCAGAGTGTGCAGAAGCAGCAGCCAGGACTTTAAGGTGTGAATGATGGAATGAGAGGAACGTGGAAAATACACAAACTGGAAGGGGTCAGTCCATGACAGAACTACTGGTTTTAAATGTTTAAATCTAGCTTACTTGGGAGGGAAATTAGAATTGTGCTGTATCAATGTCAAAAAGTTTAACTCAGATTGTTTAGTAGAATCTACAAGAAATGAAAGCAGCTCAAAGGGGGTTTTTCCAGATTTCAAGGTGGTGGGTAGCTGAATTCGTGTAATGATGATCAATGTTAGTGCATGTGCTCCCCGAGAAGTTATATGCCTGGCACCATACTAAACACTGAGCATGGATTCTATTTTTACATGATTTTTTTTGCATAATTCCATGATGCAGTCCTATCATCTTCTCAAATTTAGAGTTGAAGGAAAACTCTCAGCAGGCTGTCTGCCGTCAGATGTTCTGCAGCACAGCTTCTATTTGGAGCTACAGAAGTCAGAGCTCTGACCACTACCTTTCTTGCAAGCCTAAGCTCTGAGGATCAATGATTCCCTTCACAGGTGTATTAGTCACTTTCCCATTACTGGGACAAAATACACCAGAAATTTAAAGGGGAAGAGGTTTATGTTGATTCAGTTTCCAGTGGATTTGGTCCATCGTTGGCAGGCAGCAAGGCAGCAACTGCATGGTAGAA
>RJWT010046973.1:0-11378 GCA_004365215.1 Cuniculus paca | reverse complement strand
AACAACAATAATAAAATAAAATAATTACAATGTATTATTAATAGGGCTGGGGATACAGCTCAGCCACACAGCGCTCGCCTGGCAAGTGCAGGGTCGTGAGTTTGATCCCCAGTACAAAAAAAAAAAAGAAAAGAAAAAGAAAAAAAACCCAATATATTATAATAAAGTTATATGAATGTGGTCTGTTTCTGTCTCAAAAGAAATCTTATTTTATTTCTGCGTTGTCACTCAAAGGCAGCAGTTGATGGCTTTGCCCCGCGTATCTGAATTGTCGTCATCACTACTTCTGTGCTTCGGGGCCATTAAGTAAAATAAGGGTTACTTGGACACAGGCCCTGTGCTGTTGGGACTGTTTCTGATAAGCAAGACGTGATTCAGTGACTAAGAGGAGGGGAACGTGTGCAGGGTGGATGCACTGGGCCGAGAGATGACTCACGTTCTGGGGCGGGCAGAGCAGACTTGAGATTTCATTGTGCTGCTCGGAATGGCATGAAATATAAAATTTATGAATTGTTTATTTCTGGAATTTTCTGTTTAATATTTCCAGACCTTTGTTGACCTTGGGTAATTGAACTATGGGAAGGAAAACCTAGGATCGGGATGACTACTGTACCTCTCGCTCATGTGCCTTAGAGAGCTACACCTATGGACTAAGCCCTGGCCAGCAGGAAAGGCATAAGGGCACAAAGAGTGGGAAGCTTTGGTCTCCTCGATTCGCAAACTGAAAAAACCTTGCTCCCCACTTTTTCTCGGGACTTCCTCTTGGTTGTCAAGCCCCTGGTTTTGAATCCTATGTGAACTTGGGGCCCCGTGCATTCCTCACCCCTGTAATGTCCCCAACACTGACTCTCGGTCCTTCCAACTGGACCTCCGCTGGCTGCGCTGCTGAGGGGCTCGTGTGCGCTAGCGTTCCTGCTCCCAGCCAGTCCCGACAGGGTTTCCACCTTCCTGCACCTCCACATGCTGTTATAGCCTCACCCACCTTAGAAGCAGGGTGGCTAGGGCCCACTACACCAATAAAGCAATGAGGTACAGTTAACGAAGTGTCCGTGATATGACAAGTGAGAGAAACTAGACCAGCGCCAAGTAATCAGATTCGTCCTCCATGAAGCAGCTGTGGCTCTAGCTGACCTTCAAAGATGCTCTGCACTTAAGCACTGCAATGGTTACGTCCACGGAATTAATTACTCCTCCCATGCACCTCCCACTGCTTCTTGACTCAATGTTAATATTCCAGCAGCTCTGAAATAAGCATCATTTCCTTCATACGGCCTGCTGTTTCTTGTTTCTTTGCCTTTGCTCAAGTCCTGGGATTCCTTCCCTAGGCTTCTCATCCTCTTTTCCAGGCTAATTTTCACTCCTCCTTTTAAGATTGCTTCCAGCATTAACTTTCATGAAACCATTGCCAGCCCCCCTAGGCTGGCTTAGCGACCTCCCAGATGTTTCTTTATATTTCTCTACTGCAAGAAAACCAACCTTTAGCGCATGTGTCCGGACACAAGAACATGTGCTTCTTAAAGACACTTTTACTGTGTGTGTCCCGGGATCTGTGTCCATTAAACAGTAGATAACTAATAATTATTGAATGCTTTTCAATAAAAAAACTAAAATATCCAAGGCAACAAAAGTAGTAATGATATCAGTATTTAATCCCTAGCACTGAGATACCGTCAGCATGCGGATAGATTCTGATTGTGTAAACTCCTTTCACGTCCCCATCACAGCACATAGTCCAGTGTCACCCTGGTCCAGAGCAGATGTTAAATGAGTGGTTTCCTCAGGTGAATGAATTATAAGAAGGGGTTCTTCCTACTTCTGTGTGTGTAGCATAGAAAAAACTTACAGGAAGAAATCAAATCAGCTATTTAACCTCTCTAAGCCTCATTTTTCTTCAGCAATACATGTGATAATACTTATAAGTAATAATAATACTTACATTACCCATCTTGAAAGATAATTTCAATAGCATGTGAAAAACCCTTACCACAGCTTGGGGAGTAGCAACCATTTTTTAAAAAAAAGACATTAGATTGAATTATGAAGAACAGCTACAGCCCGTTGTTCTTATGGAAAATCCTCTAAATTTCAGAAATGAGTGCAATTTTGAATAGAATGTAACCAATCTATTGTATTTAAAACATATCACTTACCTATGTCCTGCATGAACAACATCTTTACAATTATTTACACCTAAATGGGAATTTAAAAGTCACAATATCAGTGCAAGAAATTCAGGCTAATCAAGTTTCATCATATTAAAATATGAAACTGTGATATTTACCAAATTTGGTCCTTTTCTGGTGACTGTCTTCATTCTGTTTCAAGGGAGAAAATAAAATGTTAAAAAAGCTAATCCAAATATTAAAAGTTTAAAAATTTTACAGATTATTCCTATGTGTAATTTTGAAAAATAAGAAAGGAGGAAGTCAACCATGTGTTCTTACCTTCTGGGAAAATGAACACGAACAATCCTTTTTTGGAAGCACAGTCTTCTGCCAAAAGTAAGTCCAAATTTTAATGAGTACCACCTCACATGTAACTATTAGGAAAACTATAAGCAAGATTGCCACCCAATGATTTTGAAAAATCCAGGACTCTAGAAAGTCCTGTAAAGTCAAAAGTGTACTAATTTCCAAAACACTCCTAATTTTACTCTTGAGGAAATCGTATGGCTTTGACATCTTGCCGTAACATGTGAAATAGATTGGTATCTCTTTCAGGAGTCCTTGCCAAAATGCTTGTACATCCATCTCATAGCCATATGCAGAGCTCTGCCAGAAAAAAAATGTTCAGGACTAGGCAGTGCCTCAACTGCAGCAGCGATTGCTCTGGGCTTCAGGTGAGTGAGGTCCATGTCATAGTGGGCATTAACTTAGCTCACAGCAACTTTGGCAATCATGAAAGTTCATTGGTGAGACAGGTACAGGACATGTACAGTGCTACAGTTTTTAATTCAGAGTTATCTTCTATTAATTTCAAACAGCACAATTACATGTACAATCTCAGTGTAATTGTAGTATCACTGCCTTATAATTTAAAATATGGAATACATTTGAATTGGTAGCATTTGATATATCATTTCAATTACCATATTTTATGCTTCTTGGGGATCAGAAAAATATAGTGCTGCTTTAGAAAGAATGTAGAGTTGACAGATTTAGCAAATAAAGATATTGGATGTGCAATTTAATTTGAATGTCAGGTAAATACTATGCTAAATAATTTTTATTATAATTATTCCCATCACCACCATGTAGGATATAAAGTAATTTGTCTTTTAGGAGCCTGCCTGAATTATTTTTCTGAAAATAGAATATTTAACTTTGCTTCTTTTTGCTAGGGGCCTGTGTTGGCAAGTCCCCCTCCACCAATCTATTGATACGTTTTAAACCAAAGTTAGACATGGGGAATTTCCCTTTTGCAGGGTTGATGGTGAGTCCACGTGAAAACATGCATAGGAAACCTACAGTTTTCTAACCGTGCGGACAAATAATAAAGGGAAATAAGGAGTGCAAAGATTCAATTTCCCACTTCCAAACTCACATAAAGAATCTAAAAGTTTCAAAGTGTGTCCTAAAAGAGAATCTCCTCTCCTTTAGTCAAAGGGTTGAGATTGCAGAAACCCAAAAACAGGCCCCCATAATTCGATCAGCTAAAATCTAGTCTAAGTTTAATGCTCAGCCTCAAAGGGTGTCTGCAGTAAAGGTGAGGGTACTGAAAAGAACGGGACCCAGTAACCTGGGATGGAGATGTTTGGGAGGATCCCAGCGAGGTGGAGGATGCTGAATTCCTAGCCTCAAATGAGATTATTTTGCCAGACGAAGTGATTTCCCACCCACAGTGCTGAAGGCCTCTTCACCTCCACCCCCTGGAGTGTTGGCCTCTCTGCCTAGACCTGTGGAAACTAATTCTGTGTTGACCCAGCATGACAATGCCAGCACTCCCCAGGACTCACCCTCACCACCCATTTTTGCCTCTAGATCTTTCACTGGGCTCAAATCCCAGAAGACTCCTAAGGGCGAAGTGCATAGTGTGACACAAGAGGAGCTCTGCTATTCTCCCAAAGAATTTCTTGAGCTTTCTAACTTTTGAGCCCTGATAAGTAAGTGTGAGAATGGATTTTAGGGGTGTGGGATAATGTTGGCAAAAACATACACCTGGATCAGGTTGAGTTTGTCGAGATTCTGACTTCAAGGTTGCAGCTCCCAGAGTGAAAAAATTAGGTGTTAATAGTTTATTTGGCAGATTGGCAGAAGTAATGATAAAAAGATGGCCCGATGTGGATGCGTTAGAGATGCCTGACAGTCTGTGGTTTACTGGGGATTCAAAGGCTTAGGGAAATAGGAATGCTGAAGTGAATCTGTCATGTTCGACCTGGGGTGATCTGGAAAATGTACCCTTCACTACCACCTTGAGAAACAGATTCATGGGGGAGCACCAGCATCCTGAAGAACCCTGCCATTTTTCTTTTCTGTGTGCCAGAGCTTATGGTGGGACTGCAGTTACTGAATGGGGAAGCTTAAGGATAATGGGTTTAACCAGATCCCAGAGTGGCAGGGATCAAATGGCAGTACTTAGTCACCGAAGGCAAGGTGCACACACTTTCCATAACGGACAGCAGAAGCCAAACAATGACCAAAGTGATCTGACGCAGATAGACCTTCAGCGTTGGCTGATTAGCATGGTGTCTCCAAAAGTGAAACAGATAGGAAGCCGACTAAATTTTTACTAGATGTACATAGTATAATCAAAAAATTTAAGGGCAAATGAACAGACACCTGCTTCAAATATACTAATGGAGAATCATAGCCCCTCAACCAGTTGCTAGATTTGACCCAGAAACCCTTGAATGAAGGTGGGGGGAGGAGTCCCCTAGAGGAAGGAGCCTGGTGTGCCACCAGAATTTTACATGGCCAAACCTAGTTCTTCTGTCTTTCTCCATAGGGACCTAAGGCCTTTTAGCAGGGTTACTGTCCATTGCAGGAAGGAAAATGATCAGGCATTTTGGGCATTACTGGACCTTGGTTCTAAACCAATGCTGATTCCAGAATCAAAACATCATTGAGGCCCTAGAGTAGGGGCCTATGGAGGTGGTATGATCAATAGAGTTTTAACAAAGCTCTGACTCTCAGTGGGTCCAGTAGGTCCTCATATTCACCCTGTCTTCATTTCTTCTGTTCCAGAATGCATCACTGGGATAGTTACACTTAGTACTTGGAAGAGTCTGCACATGAGTTCTTTAGCCTGTAGTGTGAGAGCTATTATGGTTGGAAAGGCCAAAAAGAAGCTACCTGTACCTTGTAAAATAGTAAACCCAAAACATCACCACATCCCTGGAGGGACTGCAGAGATTAGTGTCACTGTCAAGCACTAGGAGGACGGAGGAATGGTGGTTCCCACTACATCTCCATTTAATTCTCTCATTTGGCCTGTGCAGAAGGGGACGGGTCCTGGAGAGTGATGGTGAATTACTGTGAACTGAATCAAGTGGTGATTCTGATTGCAGCTGCAGTACCAGATGCGCTTTCCTTGCTCAAGCAGATTTGCACATCTCGTGATACTTGGTGTACACCTATTGATCTCACAAACGCCATCTTTTCCATACTTATTCTTGAGACCCATCAGAAAAAATCTGCCTTCAGGGAGCAAGGCCAGCAATACACCTTCACCGTCCTACCTCAGGGTTATGTTAACTCTGGTCCTGTGTCACAACTTAGTGACTCCATGTATGATTTTTAAAATATTTTTGGCAGAGTGGGAAATACAATGATGCTGGCTGGTTGCTCCAAGTATCTCTGGACAAACTAGTGAAGGAAAATAGTGATGCAATGGAAACCTTTCCTCCTTTTATTTGTGAATCTTGCTCCTGACTTTGGGGTGAAAGCTTTCAGTTTTTGACCGTTGAGTGTGATATTGTCATAGATGGCTTTGATCAGATTGAAATAAAGACACTCTATTCCAATCTTCTGCAGGTTTGTTTTTTTTTTTTTAGCATGCATGAGTGTTAAAACTTTGTCATATGCTTTTTCTTTTCTTGTTTTAAAAAAACAAAACAGAAAAAGGGTAGAAATAATACAGAATTTCAAAAAAAACAAAACAAAACAGCAGTAAGAAATCAACACTAGCTAATACATTCCATATTGTTATCTTAGAAGTAGTTGTTCAGGTTACAAGATCTAAGCACAAAAAATGATCAAATGATCAGACAATGATAGCACAAATTGTTAGTTTTGATGAATTAACACAGATCAGTAATATAGTCATCTATGTTGCACACAAATACATACAGTTATATGTGTAAACCTACATACATATAATCCTTTCCTTTCTTCCATTTCTCCTTTTCCCTACCCCAGTTGTTCTTTCCCTTTGAGTGCTTTGTTTCCCTTTCATTATTACAATATCTTTTGTACATTTTGGATCTTCTTACTCTTTCAGTTTTTTATTGTTATTATTTATTTTTTACACCAGGGAAACAATATGATATTTACAAATGTGAGTCTGATTTATTTCACTTATGAGTATAGTCTCAAGTTGACTCCATTTACCTATGAAATCCTCAAGATTATCTTTTTTATAGCTGAGTAATATTCCATTGTATAAAAGTACTACATCTTTTTTTTATCCATTCTGTGATTGATGGGCATTTAGGTTGTTTCCAAGATTTAGCTATTACAAATTGTACTGCTATAAATATAGGTGCACAGGTATCGCTGCGGCATGACATTTTCAATTTTTCTGGGAAGATACTCAGAAGGGAAATAGCTGGATTTAATGGGACTTCCAATCCTAGTTTTTTAAGGAATCTCCATACTGATTTCCATAGTGGCCATACCAGTCTACTCTCCCACCAACAGTGGAGAAGAGTTCCTTTTTCCCCACAACCCTGCCAACATTTGTTATCAGTTGATTTCTTGATGGCAGCCATTCTTTCTGGAGTGAGATGGAATCTCAGTGTTGTTTTAATTTACACTTCTCAAATGACCAATGATTTCGAACATTTCTTCATGTATTTATTTGCCATTTGTATTTCTTCATCTGAGAAGTGTGTGTTCATCTCAGATGCCCATTTTCGATGCTTTTTCTGCATCTAATGAGATGATCATGTGGTTTTTGTCCTTGGTTCTGTTAAAATGGTACATTATATTTATTGATTTGTATATACTGAACCATTCCTGCATCCCTGGGATGAATCTTACTTGGTCATGGTGTATAATCTTCTGGATGATTTGCTACATTGTTTGCCAGTATCTTATTGAGGATTTCTGCATCTGTGTTCATTAGGGAGATCAGCCTGTAGTTCTCTTTTTTTATTTGATCCTTCTCTGGCTTTGGTATCAGGGTAATGCTTGTTTCTAGGAATGAATTTGGGACTATTGCTTCCCTTTCAATTTCATTAAAGAGTTTGAGGAATAGCAGCATTAGATCGTTCCTAAATTTCCTGCAGAATTCAGCAGTGAATCTGTCAGGACCTGGGGTTTCTTGACTATTGTATGCCTTGGTGTAGGCTTTTAATTATTTCAATTTTATTGACTAATTTTATTCGGTTTATTTAGAATTTTTATATCTGCTTGATTCAGCTTATTAAGTTATATGTATCTAAGAATCTCTCCATTTCTTATGTGTTTTTACTCTTACTAGAATACAAGTTCTTGAAGTAGGTATTGATGATCTGAGTTTCTGCAGGATCTGTTGTGATTTTACCCTTTCCATTCCTAATTGTATGGATTTGAGTCTTTGCTTTCCTTTTTTTGATAAAATTGACTAAGAGTTTGTCATTTTTATTTAATCTTTCAAAGAACCAACTCTTCAATTCACTGATTCTTTGTATTGTTTTCTTAGTCTCGTTGCATTAGTTTCTGTTCTGATCTTTATAATTTCCTCCTTTGCATAATCTATGGGTTTGACTTTTCTTTTTCTAGAAACTTGAGGTTCAACATTAGGTTTTTTGAGTGCACTGTTTTTCTTATAATTCACCACTGTGAATTTCTTCTGTAGGACTGCTTTCATCATATTGCTTAAATTCCAGGATGTTGTACCAGCATTATTGTTTAATTGTAGAAACTGTCTGTTTTATAATTTCACCCATAACCCATTGGTTGTTCAGGAGGGTGTTAATTCCCATGTGTTTATGTAGGTTTTTTTCCATTGATTTCCAATTTCATTGCACTATGATTTGATAACATGTATGGGATAATTTCAATTCCTTTGCCTTTACTGAAGCATGTTCTGTGAGGTAGCATATGGTCTATTTTGGAAAAAGTTCCGAGTGCAACTGAGACAAATGTGTATACTGTTGTGTGGGGTGGAACACTCTGTAGATATTAAGTCCATTTGTTTAAAGATTTTGTTCAGCCCTAATATTTATTTGTTGATTTTTTTCTAGTTGATCAGTCTGTTGGTAACAGTGAATTATTGAGATCCCCATTACAAATTGCATTAGACTTTATTTGATTTTTTAATATTTGTTATTGTTTTATATAGTTGAGTGTACTGGTATTTGGTGCCTATATATTTTATGATTGTTATCTCTTCCTCTTGGATCATTCTCTTTACAAGGATGTAGTCACCTTCTTTGTCTCTCTTGATAAGTGTTGATTTGAAATCCACTTTGTCTGCAAATAGAATAGCTACTTCTATTTTCTTCCGGGTTCCTGTCACATGGAGTATTGTTTTCCCTCCTTTAACTTTTAGTCTATGAATTTCTAAGTTAAATGTTTCTTGTATGCAGCATTATTGCTGGATCTTTTTCTTGATCCATTCTGCCAGTCTGTTTCATTTGATTGGTGAGCTGAGACCATTTACACTGATGGTTATAATCAGTATCTATTGACTTATTCTTGTCGTATTATTTTCTTTTTGTTCGTTCCTTTCTTTTCCCTCTGTTCAATTGCTTACTTTGACTAATGGATTCATTCTATTGGGGCTCACGGAGCTATTGTCCTCATTGTCTCTTTCTAGAATATCCTTCAGAACTTTCTGGAGTACTGGTTTAGTGTTCATGAATTTTCTCAGGTGTTCTTTTTCATGGAAGTATCTTATTTCTCCATCAATTTTGAAAGACAGTTTTGTGGGGTACATCAATGTGGGCTGGAAGTTGTTTTTTTTAGGGCTTGAAATACTTTACTCCAAGTTCTCTTCAATTTAAGGGTTTTGGTCAAGAAGTCTGCTGTCATTCAGATGGGCTTTCCTTTACCGATGATTTATCTATTTTCTCTAAGAGCTTTTAATATTCTGTTCTTGTGTTGAATTTCTGGACTACTGTATGCCTTGGTGTAATTTTTTTTCTGATCATGGCTAATTGGATTTCAGTATACCTCACCTCTATGTCAAATTCTTCTTCCATGCCTGGAAATTTTTTTGCCATTACTTCTGTGAACAGATTTTTAAATTTTTTTTTGTGCTTTCTTTTGATTTTTCATTGACTCCAATGAATCTTATGCTAATCTCCTATCATGTAGCAGCTGTTGGATTTTTTTGTGGTCTCTTACTATTTTCAAGAAGTCTGTCATTTGATCATCACTAACTGTAAACTTGTCTTCCGGATGGGATATTTTGTCCTCACATTGGGTGATTCTGTTGCTTATACTTTCAATACAATTTTTAATCTCTTTGATATTTGTTCTGTTTCATACAATCTATATTTTGCTATGTTGGGCATTTATGATGCCCATGATTTTCCTAAACTGGTCTATTTTTTTTAACTGTATCTCCTTTAGATTCACTAACTATGCCCTTCATTATGGTACTCATCTCTTTAGTTATCTGAGAAATTATTTCTGATTTTTTTTCTAGAGTTTCATTCATCTTTATTACTTCTGCTGCTACCATTTCAAAAAGTTCAAGTGGGTGGCTTTTGGTTTCTCCCACTTAATTGCACCCTGCATTTGCCTTGGGCAAGTGGAGGTCTGGGGTTGTATCTTACTTCCATATCTTCTCATTTTCTATTTTTTAAAAATTTGCTTTCTGCATTTATGTTTCTATACTGCTTATGGTAGGTAGCGTTATTAAGACCTCCTTGGGAAATGACTACTTTTCAGAGATGGATTCTAGTTTTAGCTGGCTTTTGGCTTTAGGTCTGCCCCCAAGGGCTCGCCTCTTCAGTTTATTAGGGATGGGAAGTTCCTGCCTATTTGGCCTAGCACTTGTTCTTTGGTACTGGACTATGTGGTATTGTTTGTGACTCTTAGTCAATCTCAGTATTAGCATATAAAGAAGAACAACTGATCACAAAAACTATTTCACCTTGGCTAAAGTAGTACAATGAGTATTAACAATAGCATCAAGCACAGCCTAGAAAATGACAAATTATGGTAGCTAGTAATTTTCCACCTTTTACCATAGGATCAAGATTTATAGTTATATCGCAAAATCTAAAACAAACCAGAAAATTATACACAGTAACTATCCCCCCAAAAGAGCAATTTTACCCTCAGAGGAGAAAATTTTAAAAGGTTAAAAGGAAAAGAGAATTAGAAGAAGAGAAAGAGGTAAGAAGCCAGGCTGAAGAAGAAAGGAAGATTACCCAAGCTTTGGCAAACTGACAAAGAAGACAGGATGTTGGGGACCACAAAATTCACATATCTGTCTAAGGTCCTCCTTGCCCTGCCTTGTGGGCAGGTTTTGGAATATGGAAATTCCACTTCCTCTCAGTCATTGCTGAGATCTTGATGGTCAATGAGGTTGTGATGCTCACAGAGCAGGAGGAAGCCTGCTGAGGACAATACAGAGCAAACTAGTATCCAGGTGTGGATTGAATCCTATCTTGTTTCTTTCACGATGCTAAACTTACCCATTCAACCACTGCTTCTAAAGAACTCTTCTCCTCCCCATGTACTGGGTAATAAAATAGTGGCTAACTGGAGATTCTTGGTCCTTGTTCCCAGAGAACACTAATCACCCCAGAGCCCTATTTCCTTGCAATTCTTGTTTCTTGCTTTTTCTCTCTTGCCATGTGCTGTAATTCCAGGCAGGAAATTGGGAACTCACTTAGGGATCCCTGATAACTGGCACAATGGTGGTCACCAATGACAGAAAAGAAAGAAGAAAAGTAACAGTTAAAACCCACTGACAACCAGGGCAAAAAGAATGAGAAACCCTAAAACATAGAAAGCTATCCAGGCCACCCACAGCTGTATGAAAGGTCTACCATTAAAAGCATAGAAGAGAAATGGAATTCATGAAACAGATCCAAACGGAGATCCAGGAGAGTAAAACCTCCACTGAAGTGCATGCAACAGATTCAAAGGAAAGGACAGAATTTCAGATCTTCGGAGGAGCTAAAGATGGTGGAACAGTAGGCAGCAGAGTAAACAGTCTCTCTGAGAGAAACAGTTCAGATGCTGGAATATAACATCATGGAGAGGACAAGAAGGAAG
>RJWT010046972.1:0-11372 GCA_004365215.1 Cuniculus paca | reverse complement strand
AACTCCTGGATTCACCTTTTCAACGATGAGCTTCACCTGTTCCAATGGAACCTCCTGAAATCATTTTTTTTCCAGGAGTATTAAGGATAATGCCTTCAATAGCCTTTCAGTGACATTTTTTTCCTCTTTTCACTCTTGCTGGTAGAATCAATTTTTGAATGATGGCTGCCAAATATTTTCAGTGCCGCAGCTGGCGTCATGGTTTTCCTGATTTTTCAACACTTTCATCTTAAGGCCCTGGAAGAACCTTTTCCACTCTTTCAATATGTGTTTAAAGTCCATCCATGGAATCACATTTTCAGTGTTGTTCTTCACGTGTTTCAGCTGCACTCACTGATTTCAACTTTGCAATGGCTTTCTTCAGGATATTGAACTGAAAATCCAGGAAAAACATTTTCCCTGTCATTGGTCACCTGTTTTCACTTCAGCACTTGCTAATCGGTTTCCCATGACTTTTGTCTCCCACTTTGACTCAATCCCTGAAATCATTTCAACAATATAACCTAAATGTTGCAACTGTAGGACCTGGAGTGAAATTTTCATGCACATTTTCACTTGATTTGTATCCAGCAGCTTAAAACACTGTTCCCGTGACATTCCTCATGTGTTATCACTCAACACTCTGGAAACACATTGGATATGACATTCTACACACATGTCAAATTCAAACAGTGGAAGCACATTTTCAAGGACATTTGAAATCCCTTTAGACTCCAGCACCTGCTGTCAACATTTAACAGCTTTCCTCAGCATTTTCACTGCAGGCAATAGAACCACCTTTTCAACAGTCTTGCCACGAATTTGAAATCCAGTACTGGGAATCACCTTTTCAATGAGGTTCATCACCTGTTTTAACTGTGGACCATGGAATCAGCATTTTAATCGTGTCCCTCATGAGTTTCATCTGTTCGTCCTGTAATCATTTTTAATTCAAGGACCTCTGTCTTCTCTTCAAGGTCTAGCACCTGGAAACAAATGTTCAATGACGTTCCTCACCTGTTTCCACCTTACAGACAGAAATCCGGTTTCAGGCACATTTTACTAGTGTTTGTACTGCCTACTGACATGTTGAAATGGCATTTCCAAGGACATTTGTCAGCTGTTATGAATGCCTCACGTGGAAGTAATTTTTCAAATACATTCTTCATTTATTTTCATTGGAGGTTCTGGAATACCTTCAGTAATGATGATCAAGTTCAGAATCTGCTCCATATGTGTGATTACTTTTGCCATGACGTTTTACACTTGTTGGGATTCAAAGCCTACAATCACATTTTGAATTACATTAGTCAACTTTTTCCACTGTATGTGATGGTAAAATCTTTTCTCCTGTGTTCTAAACCTGTTTGGACTGCACTCCATGGAATAACATTATCAAGGTAATTCCTGATCTGTTTTTAATACAGCACCTTGAAAAACCTTTACACTAACATTTTCACGAGTTTCATGGGCATCTTCTGGCATCACATTTTCATTTACATTTCTCCCCTCTTTTTACTCCAGAAATTGGAAGTAGCATTTCTATTCCATTCTGCAGTGATTTCCAATGCACACCATGGGCTCATTTTTGAAATGTCCTACTGCACAAGTTCCCACTGCAAGTGGTGTAATTCTCTTTCAAGGGACACTTGTTCAGGCTTTTCACTCCAACTGAGGAAGTATCCTCTTTGAAGGATTGGGTTACGTAATTCCAATCTTGCTCCTGAAATCACCAGTTCAGTTCAGTTGTTCAGGTATTCCAGAAGCACACTCTAGAATACACTTCGCAGTTTTGTAAGTACTGTGTGTGAAATACAGCCAGCTGAATATCATTTTTACTAATGACTGTCACCTGTTTTAACTCAACTCCTGGATTCACCTTTTCAATGATGAGCCTCGCCTGTTCCAACAGAACCTCCTGAAATCACTATTTTTCCAGCAGTAGTAAGGATAATGCCTTCAATAGCCTTTCAGTCACAGTTTTTCCTCTTTTCACTCTAGCTGGTAGAATCAATTTTTGAATGATGGCTGTCAAATATTTTCAGTGCCGCCGCTGGTGTAACAGTTTTCCTGATTTTTCAACACTATCATCTTAAGGCCCTGGAAGAACCTTTTACACTCTTTCAATATGTGTTTAAAGTCCATCCATGGAATCACTTTTTCAGCGTTGATCATAACCTGTTTCAGCTGCACTCACTGATATCACCTTTACAAAAGCTTTCTTCAGGATATTGAACTGAAAATCTAGGAATGACATTTCGCCAGTCATTGGTCACCTGTTTTCACTTCAGCACTTGCTAATCAGTTTCCCATGACTTTTGTCTCCCACTTTGAGTTGACCCCTGAAATCACCATTTCAAGAATATACCCCACCTGTTACAACTGTAGGTCCTGGAGTGAATTTTTCGTTCACATTTTCACTTGATTTGGTTCCAGCAGTTTAAAATACTCTTCCTGTAACATTCCTCACATGTTATCACTCAAGACTCTGGAAACACATTGGTTATGACATTCTACACACATGTCAAATTCAAACAGTGGAAGCACATTGTCAAGGACATTCAAAATCCCTTTTGACTCCAGCACCTGCTGTCAACATTTAACAGCTTTCCTCAGCATTTTCACTGCAGGCACTGGAACCACCTTTTCAACAGTCTTGCCACGAATTTGAAGTCCAGTTCTGGGAATCACCTTTTCAATGTGGTTCATAACCTGTTTTAACTGTGGAGCATGGAATCAGCATTTCAATCGTGCACTTCATAACTTTCATCTGTTCCTCCTCTAATCATTTTTTTTCAAGGACCTCTGACTTCTCTTCAAGCTCCAGCACCTGGAAACAAACCTTCAATGACTTTCCACACCTGTTTACACCTTACACACTGAAACACCGTTTCAGTCACATTTTACTAATGTTTCTACTGCATACTGACATTTGGAAATGGCATTTCCAAGGACATTTGTCAGCTGTTACAAATGCCTCACATGGAAGTTACTTTTCAAACATATTCTTCTTTATTTTCACTGCAGGCTCTGAAATAATTTCTGTAATGATAATCAACTTCAGAATCTGTTCCATATGTGTGATTCCTTTTGCCATGACATTTTATACTTCTTGGGATTGAAAGCCTACCATCACATTTTCAATTACGTTAGTGAAGTTTTTCAACTGTATGTGATGGATAAATCTCTTCTCATGTGTTCTAAACCTGTTTGCAGCCCACTCCATGGAATAACATTTTCACGGGGACTCCTGACCTGTTTCTAACACAGCACATTGAAAAACCTTTACACTAGCATTTTCACGAGTTTCATGGGCATCTCCTGGCATCACATTTTCATTTACATTGCTCCCTCTTTTGACTCCAGAAATTGGAAGTACCATTTCTTTCCATTCAACAGTGATTTCCAAAGCAGACCGTGGGCACACTTTTTATATGGCCTCCTGCACACGTTCCCACTGCAAGGGGGTGAAATTCTTTTGTAAGGAACACTTGTACAGTTTTTTCCCTCCTATTCGGGAAATATCCTCTTTGAAGGTGTTTCTCACCTAATTCCAATCTTTCTCCTGAAATCACCAGTTCAGTTCAGTTGGTCAGGTCTTCCAAAAGCACACGCTGCAATACACTTTGCAGTTTTGTCAGTACTGTGTGTGGAATACAGCCAGGTGAATATCATTTTTACTGATCATCACCTGTTTTAACTCAACTCCTGGATTCACCTTTTCAAAGATGAGCCTCACCTGTTCCAATGACACCTGATGTTATCACTTTTTTTCTAGCCATATTAAGGATAATGCCTTCAATATCCTTTCAGTCACATTTTCTCCTCTGTTCACTCTAGCTGGTAGAATCAACTTTTGAATGATGGCTGTCAAATATTTTCAGTGCCGCTGCTAGTGTCACAGTTTTGCTGATGATGTTCCAACACTTTCATCTTAAGGCCCTGGAAGAACCTTTTCCACTCTTTCAATGTGTGTTTAAAGTCCATCCATGGAGTCACTTTTTCAGTGTTGTTCATCACCTGTTTCAGCTGCACTCACGGATTTCCCCTTTGCAATGGCTTTCTTCAGGATATTGAACTGAAAATCCAGGAATGACATTTACCCCGTCACTGTTCACATGTTTTCAATTCAGCACTTGCTAATCAGTTTCCCATGACTTTTGTCTCCCACTTTGAGTTGATCCCTGAAATCACCATTTCAATAATATACCCTACCTGTTGCAAGTGTTCTTCCTGGATTGAAATTTTCATGCATATTTACACTTGTTTTGAATCCAGCAGCTTAAAAAACTTTTACCATGATATTCCTCACCTGTTGTCACTCAAGACTTTGGAAATACATTAGCTATGACATTCTACACACATGTCAAATTCAAACACTGGAAGCACATTTTCAAGAACTTTTGAAATCCCTTTTGACTCCAGCACCCGCTGTCAACGTTTTACAGCTTTCCTCAGCATTTTCACTGCAGGCACTGGAACCACCTTTTCAACAGTCTTGCCACGAATGTGAAATCCAGTACTAGGAAGTATTTTTAAATGCGGTTTGTCACCTGTTTTAACTGTAAACTGTAAAATCCGCATTTAAATCGTGTCCTTCATGACTTTTATCTGTTCGTCCTGTAATCGTTTTTAATTCAAGGACCTCTGTGTTCTGTTCAAGCTCTAGCACCTGGAAACAAATGTTCAATGACTTTCCTCCCCTGTTTACACCTTGCACACAGAAACACCGTTTCAGTCACATTTTACTCTTGTTTCTACTGCATACTGACATCTTGAAATGGCATTTCCATGAACATTTGTCAGTTGTTACGAATGCCTCACCTGGAAGTAACTTTTTAAACATATTCTTTGTTTATTTTCAGTGCAGGCTCTGGAATACCTTCAGTAATGATGACGAACTTCAGAATCTGCTCCATATGTGTGATTCCTTTTACCATGACATTTTATACTTGTTGGGATTCAAAGCCTACAATCACATTTTGAATTACATTATTGAAGTTTTTCAACTGTATGTGATGGAAAAATATTTTCTTGTGTGTTCTAAACATGTTTGGACTACACTCCATGGAATAACATTTTCAATGTAATTCTTGACCTGTTTCTAATACAGCACCTTGAAAATCTTTACACTAACAATTTCACGAGTTTCATGGGCATCTCCTGGCATCACATTTTCATTTATATTTCTCCCCTCTTTCGCTCCTGAAATTGATAGTGGCATTTCTATTCCATTCCTCAGCGATTTTCAAAGCAGACCATGGGCACTCTCTTGAAATGGCCTGCTTCACATGTTCCCACTGCAAGGGGTGGAATACTCTTTTAAGGAACACTTGTGCAGGGTTTTCACTCCAACTTGGAACTATCTTCTTTGAAGGCATTGGTCACCTAATTCCAATCTTGCTCCTGAAATCACTAGTTCAGTTCTGTTGGTCAGGTCTTCCGGAAGCCCATTCTGGAATAAACTTCGCCCTTTTGTAAGTACTGTGTGTGAAATACAGCCAGCTGTATTTCATTTTTAGTAATGATCCTCTCCTCTTTCAACTCAACTCCTGGATTCTTTTCAATGTTGAGCCTCCACTGTTCCAATGGCACCTGAGGAAATCACATTTTTTCCAGCAGTAGTAAGGAGAATGCCTCCAATAGCCTTTCAGTGACATTTTTTCCTCTTTTCACTCTAGTTGGTAGAATCAATTTTTGAATGACGGTTGTCAAATATTTTCTGTTTCACCGCTGGTGTCACAGTTTTGCAGATGATTTTTCAACACTTTCATCTTTAGCCCTTGGAAGAACCTTTTACACTTTTTCAATGTGTGTTTAAAGTCCATCCATGGAATCACATTTTCAGTGTTGTTCATCACCTGTTTCAGCTTCACTCACTGATTTTACCTTTGCAATGGCTTTCTCCTGGATATTTAACTGAAAATCCTGAAATGGCATTTCCCAAGTCACTTTTTACCTTTTTTCATTTCAGCACCTGCAAATCGGTTGCCCATTACTTTTCTTCTCCCACTTTGAGTGGACCACTGAAATCACCATTTCAACAATGTACCCCAACTTTGCCACTGTAGGTCCTGGATTGAAATTTTCATGCATATTTACACTTGTTTTGAATCAAGCAGCTTAAAAAACTGTTCCCGTGACATTAATCACGTGTTATCGCTCAAGACTCTGGAAACACATTGGCTATGACATTCTACACACATGTCAAATTCAAACAGTGGAAGCCCATTTTCAAGGACATTTGAAATCCCTTTTGACTCCAGCACCTGCTGTCAACATGTAACAGCTTTCCTCAGCATTTTCACTTCAGGCACTGGAACAACCTTTTCAACAGTGTTGCTACGAATGCGAAATGCAGTGCTGGGAAGCACTTTTTCAATGTGGTTCATCACCTGTTTCACTGTGGACTGTAAAATCAGCGTTTAAATCGTGTCTTTCATGACTTTCATCTGATCGTCTTGTAATCGTTTTTATTCAAGGACCTCTGTCTTCTCTTGAAACTCTAGCACCTGGAAACAAACTTTCAATGACTTTCCTCCCCTGTTTACACCTTGCACACAGAAACACCATTTCAGTAACATTTTACTCATGTTTCTTCTGCATACTGACATCTTGAAATGGCATTTCCATGGACATTTGTCAGCTGTTATGAATGCCTCACGTGGAAGTAACGTTTCAAATATATTCTTTGTTTATTTTTACTGCAGGCACTCGAATACCTTGAGTAATGATAATCAACTTCAGAATCTGCTCTATATGTGTGATTCCTTTTGCCATGACGTTTTATACTTGTTGGGATTCAAAGCCTACAATCGCATTTTGAATTACATTAGTCAAGTTTTTCAACTGTATGTGGTGGAAAAATATTTTCTCGTGTGTTCTAAACCTGTTTGGACTGCACTCCATGGAATAACATTTTCAAGGTAATTCCTGACATTTTTCTGAAACAGCTCCTTGAGAAACCTTTACACTAACATGTTCACAATTATCATGGGTATCTCCTGGCATCACATTTTCATTTACATTTCTCCCTCTTTTGACTCCAGTAATTAGAAGTAGCATTTCTTTCCATTCCGCAGCGATTTGCAAAGCAGACCATGGGCACACTTTTTAAATGGCCTGCTGAACAAGTTCAAACTGAAAGGTGTGGAATTCTATGTTAAGGAATACTTGTACAGGGTTTTCACTCCAACTCGGGAAATACCCTCTTTGAAGGTGTTCATCACCTGTTTCCAATCTTGCTCCTGAAATCACCAGTTCAGTTCCGGTGGTCAGGTCTTCAAGAAGTGCACTCTGGAATACACTTCGCAGTTTTGTAAGTACTGTGTGAAATACAGCCATCTGAATATCATTTTTACTAATGATCATCACCTGTTTCAACTTAACTCCTGGATTCACCTTTTCAATGATGAGCCTCACCTGTTCCAAGGGAACCTCCTGAAATCACTTTTTCTCCAGCAGTATATAGGATAATGCCTTCAATAGCCTTTCAGTGACATTTTTTCCTCTTTTCACAGTAGCTTGTACAATCAGTTTTTGAATGATGGTTGTCAAATATTTTCAGTGCCGCCGCTGGTGTCACAGTTTTGCTGATATTTTTTCAACACTTTCATCTTAAGCCCCTGGAAGAACCTTTTACACTCTTTCAATATATGTTTAAAGTCCATCCAGGGAATCACCTTTTCAGTGTTGTTAATCACCTGTTTCAGCTGCGCTCACTGATTTCACCTTTGCAATGGCTTTCTTCAGGATATTGAACTGAAAATCCAGGAATGACATTTCCCCAGTCATTGGTCACCTGTTTTCACTTCAGCACTTGATAATCGATTTCCCATGATTTTTGTCTCACACTTTGGGTCGATCCCTGAATTTGCCATTTCAGGAATATAACCCACCTGTAACAACTGCAGGTCCTGCAGTGAAATTTTCATGCACATTTTCAGTTGATTTGGATCCAGCAGCTTAAAATACTGTTCTTGTGATATTCCTCACGTGTTGTCACTCAAGACTCTGGAAACACATTGGTTATGACATTCTACACACATGTCAAATTCAAACAATGGAAGCACATGTTCAAGGACATTTGACATCCCTTTTGACTCCTGCACCTGCTGTCAACATGCAACAGCTTTCCTCAGATTTTTCACTGCAAGCACTGGCCCCAACTTTTCAACAGTCTTGCCACAAATTTGAAGTCCTGTCCTGAGAAGCAACTTTTCAATGAGGTCGTCACCTGTTTTAACTGTGGACTTTAAAATCAGCGTTTCAACAGTGTTGTTCATGACTTTCATCTGTTCGTCCTGTAATCGTTTTTATTCAAGGACCTCTGTGTTCTCTTGAAGCTCTAGCACCTGGAAAAAAACGTTCAATGACTTTCCTCCCCTGTTTACACCTTGCACACAGAAACACCATTTCAGTCACATTTTACTTATGTTTCTACTGCATACTGACATCTTGAAATCGCATTTCCATGGACATTTGTCAGCTGTTATGAATGCCTTACATGGAAGTAACTTTTCAAACATATTCTTTGTTTATTTTCACTTCAGGCTCTGGAATACCTTGAGTGATGATGAACTTCAGAATCTGCTCCATATGTGTGATTCCTTTTGCCATGAAGTTTTGTACTTGTTGGGATTCAAAGCCTACAATCACATTTTGAATTACATTATTGAACTTTTTCAGCTGTATTTGATGGAAAAATATTTTCTCGTGTGTTCTAAACCTGTTTGGACTGCACTCCAGGGAATAACATTTTCAAGGCTATTCCTGACCTTTTTCGAATACAGCACCTTGAAAAACCTTTACACTTACATTTTCACGAGTTTCATAGGCATCTCCTGGCATCACATTTTCATTTACATTTCTCCCCTCTTTCACTCCTGAAATTGATAGTGGCATTTCTATTCCATTCCGCAGCGATTTCCAAAGCAGACCATGGGCACACTTTTGAAATGGCCCGCTGCACAAGTTCCCACTGCAAGGGTGGCATGCTCTTTTAAGGGGCACTTGTACAGGGTTTTCACTCCAACTCAGAAACTATCCTCTTTGAAGGCATTGGTCACCTAATTCCAATCTTGCTCCTGAAATCACTAGTTCAGTTCTGTTGGTCAGGTTTTCCAGAAGCGCATTCTGGAATAAACTTCGCCCTTTTGTAAGTACTGTGTGTGAAATACAGCCAGCTGAATTTCATTTTTGCTAATGATCATCTCCTCTTTCAACTCAACTCCTGGATTCACGTTTTCAAGGATGAGCCTCACCTGTTCCAATGGCACGTGATGAAATGACATTTTTTTCCAGCAGTAGTAAGGATAATGCCTTCAATAGACTTTCAGTGACATTTTTTTCTCTTTTCACTCTGGTTGGTAGAATAAATTTTTGAATGATGGTTGTCAAATATTTTCAGTGTGCCGCTGGTGTCAGTTTTGCTGATGATTTTTCAACACTTTCATCTTGAGCCCCTGGAAGAAACTTTTACACTCTTTCAATATCTGTTTAAAGTCCATCCATGGAATCACATTTTCAGTGTTGTTCGTCACCTGTTTCAGCTTCACTCACTGATTTCCACTTTGCAATGGCTTTCCCCTGGATATTTAACTGAAAATCCTGAAATGGCATTTCCCAAGTCATTTTTTACCTTTTTTCATTTCAGTATCTGCAAATCGGTTTCCCATGACTTTTCTTCTCCCACTTTGAGAGGACCACTGAAATCACCATTTCAATAATATACCCCACCTGTTGCAAGTGTAGGTCCTGGATGGAAATTTTCATGCATATTTACACTTGTTTTGAATCAAGCAGCTTAAAAAACTGTTCCTGTGACATTAATCACGTGTTATCACTCAAGACTCTGGAAACACATTGGTTATGACATTCTACACACATGTCAAATTCAAACAGTGGAAGCCCATTTTCAAGGACATTTGAAATCCCTTTTGACTCCGGCACCTGCTGTGAAAGTTTAACAGCTTTCCTCAGCATTTTCGCTGCAGGCACTGGAACCACCTTTTTAACAGCCTTGCCACAAATGTGAAATCCAGTTCTGGGAATCACCTTTTCAATGAGGTTCATCACCTGTTTTAACTGTGAAGTGTAAAATCAGCGTTTAAATCGTGTCCTTCATGACTTTCATCTGTTCGTCCTGTAATTGTTTTTATTCAAGGACCTCTGTTTTCTTGAATCTCTAGCACCTGGAAATAAACGTTCAATGACTTTCCTTACCTGTTTACACCTTGCACACAGAAACATCGTTTCAGTCACATTTTACTCATGTTTCTACTGCATAGTGACATCTTGAAATGGCATTTCCAAAGACATTTGTCAGCTGTTATGACTGCCTCACCTGGAAGTACTTTTTCAAATATACTCTTTGTTTATTTTCACTGCAGGCTCTGGAATATCTTGAGTAATGATGATCAACTTCAGAATCTGCTCCATATGTGTGATTCCTTTTGCCGTGAAGTTTTGTACTTGTTGGGATTCAAAGCCTACAATCACATTTTGAATTACATTATTGAACTTTTTCAGCTGTATTTGATGGAAAAATATTTTCTCATGTGTTCTAAACCTGTTTGGACTGCACTCCATGGAAGAACATTTTCAAGGTAATTCCTGACCTGTTTCCGATACAGCTCCTTGAAAAACCTTTACACTAACATGTTCTCGAGGTTCATGGGCATCACGTGGCATCACATTTTCATTTACTTTTCCCCCTCTTTGGACTCCAGAAATTTGAAGTAGCATTTCTTTCCATTCCACAGCAATTTCCAAAGCAGACCGTGGCCACACTTTTTAATGGCCTGCTGAACAAGTTCCCACTGAAAGGTGTGGAATTCTATTTTAAGGAATACTTGTACAGGGTTTTCACTCCAACTCGGGAACTACCCTCTTTGAAGGTTTTGGTCACCAAATTCCAATCTGTCCCCTGAAATCACTAGTTCAAATCAGTTGGTCAGGTCTTTCAAAAGCACACTCTGAAATACACTTCGTAGTTTTGTAAGTGCTGCGTGTGAAATAAAGCAAGATGAATATCATTTTGAATAATGATCATCACCTGTTTCAACTCAACTCCTGGATTCAGCTTTTCAATGATGAGCCTCACCTGTTCCAATGGCACCTGATGAAATCACTTTTTTTTCCAGCAGTATTAAGGATAATGCCTTCAATAGCCTTTCAGTCACATTTTTTCCTTTTTTCACTCTAGCTGGTAGAATCAGTTTTTGAATGATGGTTTTCAAAGATTTTCAGTGCCTCTGCTTGTGTAACAGTTTTGCTGATGATGTTTCATCACGTTCACCTTAAGACCCTGTAAGAACCTTTTACACCCTTTCAATATGTGTTTAAAGTCCATCCATGGAATCACCTTTTCAGTGTTGTTCATCACCTGTTTC
>RJWT010046971.1:0-11374 GCA_004365215.1 Cuniculus paca | reverse complement strand
CCAGGCCGCTCTTCTAGTTGAGCAGACAGTGGCCTTGGGCTTCAGGCCTCGTGGCCAGCGTCCCTGTTTCTTGCCTTGGGTCATCCCCGTGCCCCGCCCGCCCGCTGTCCGGCCGCATTCCAAACGTTTACCGTCACCTCGCCACTGAGAGAAGCCACACCCGGAGAGAAGCTGGCCTGTATTCCAGGCCCTCCCTCTGTCCCCACCCGAGTGTCCCCTTGTGTTCCTCGGTGCCGTCATTTGTTGTGCAGCAGCTGAGGAGGCTGAGGCAGCTGCCTGCCAACAGCAGCTCTGCCCGGGTGTGGCACTTTGGCCACAGACCCAGGCCTGGCGCCTCCCAGAGCCTTCAGGCCCGGGCTCCTTTCTCTGAGGTGCCAAAGCCACGCTGATACACTCAGGGACACCTCAGGTGTGCCGCGGGCCAGGCCGCAGCTCCAGGCAGGGCCGAGCAGCTCAGGGCAGCCTGGGGCCAGGGAACGTGGAGAACAGGCAGGCAGCGAGGCCGGGCTGGTCCTGGCTTTGAGACGTTGGTGTCAGGGCTGCCAAGCTGGGGACTTGGGCTGAGGAGGCACAGGAAGAGCCACCTGGCCTGGTGCCCCCAGTGCCTGCCAGAGCCTCAGACCCAAGCAGGCGATCCAGGGACACTGGTCAAGCCTGCCCTCCTCTACGTTAGAGCCAGAGAGAGGCTCTGGAGCTGACTTCATTTTGCCAAAGAGAAAACAGGCCCAGCAAGGTGCAGAGGATGACTTGGGGCGCACAGGGAGCGGGGCTCAGCGGATCTCCTTCCTGAAGGGCTTTGGCCCCTTTATTCTCCTGGCTCAGCTCAGAGGCAGCGCCACCTGGGTTGGGGAGGGCAGTGTAGACACCCAGCACCTCTGAAAGCACCTATGCCAGCCCTGTGTAGTGGGACGTACCTGGTGTCCCAGCACTCAAGAGGCTGAGGCAGGAGGATCGCTGTGAGTTCAAGGCCAGCCCAGGCTACATAATAAGTCTAGGGCCAACCTGAACTACAAGTGAGACCCTGTCTCAATAAGCAAACAAACAAACAAACAAACAGGCGGGGAAATGCAGCCAGCACTGGGTATGTTTCTTCCAACCAAAGGAAGATGAGGATGCCGGCCCAGCCAGGTCCGACTCACGGCGGCAGACATATCCCGCCTCCCCCACCTCCCCTCTTCAGGGGCTGTGGCCTGGGCCTGCCCTTGGCCCTGGGCATGGGTTTTAGGGGGCCTGTGATTTTATAGCCTGGCCGCGTGAGCAGCTTCTCCATGAGTCCGGGTCAGGGGAGACTTCAAACAGGACGTTTTGAAACGGGAAAGGACAAGCGACACTGTTTCTGGGGGGCAGGCACTGGCTGCAGCCCCCAGATCCACCCCAGGTGCCCTCTGTTTTCAGGCCTTTGTCTGCGCTATGAGCTAACTGTGCAGATGGTCCTGCGGGAGCCCTGAGAAGTTACCACTTGTCATGAAGGGAATTAAGGGAACTGTTAGGTTTCAAAATCAGATCACAGCCTGGTATGGTGTGCACAGCTATAATCCCAGCACTCAGGAGGCTGAGGCAGGAGGATTGCCTGACAGCTACCCTGGACTACATAGTGAGTTTGAGGCCAGTCTGAACTATATAACAAGATCTTGTCTCATAAAAACAAAGTCATTAGCTGAGAAGCAACACCGTGCTCAACAAGCTACCTTCTGCCTACCCAGCAGTGAACACACAAACTCTGACTGTACCCATTTTGCAGATGAGAACACTGAGGCAAAGGAACTGACCCAAGGTCACACAGCAACCTAGTTTGTGACAGGGCTGGGGTTTCAGGCTGGACAGAGCACATTCTTTGCCAGCTGCATCCTTTCTAGTGGCAGCTCCAGAAATAGTGGCTGTTCTTACCTAGTATGGCCAGGTTAGGAGTACTAAGAAGAGATCTGGGGCCAGCTTGTACAGAGCCTTGAATGCCAAGCCCAGGAGTAGTTCTGGTTCTGGTTCCAACCAGAACCAGCCTCCACTCCATTTGCAAAATTGGAAGCCCGATGCCCACCAGTGTTTTTGTTTTGTTTTGACCTATGCTGGACTTTATTGCAATTAGCAACAGGTACTTCAAACCAGGAAGGGTCTGGGCAGGGAGGGGCCAGCTTTTCTTACTCACTGCAGCTGTGAAGCCAAAGGAAGCGGCCTCCTGTGTTTGTTTTTTCATTAGCCCTTTTTTGTTTGTTTGTTTTTGTGGTACTGGGGATTGAACTCGGGTTTGTGCATGCTGAGCAAGTGCTGTACCCCTGAGCTATACCTCCAGCCCCTTGTTTGGTTTTGGACACGGGCTCTTTATGTAGCCCAGGCTGGCCTCAAACTCGTGGCAATCCTGCCTCAACTTCCCGAGTGCTGGGGTTGCAGGTGTGGGCCACCAAACCTGACTTTGTCTCCCGTGTTTCTGAAAAGTGAAACAGGATAGAAGGGAGGTGGCTTTGGCTGCCACCTAGGGCTCATCCTCAGTCTGGGCTCCCGGGGTTGAGGCTGGGGGGTAGGAGTCTGCTGGGGCAGCATGACTTGCGGCTGGAGTGTCGGCCTGGGACGACGTGCGGGCTCCTGAAAGCCACGTTTCCAAAACAGCTTTTGCTTCGAGCCAGCACTGGATGAAGGACATGGCACTGCATGGCTGTTGGAGATGGAGGTGGTGGGGGAGCCTGGGCCGGGGAGTGGGGCGCAGCCCACCCTGTCTGCCTCATCATACCTGGGCGAGTTGCTCCCACATGGCAGGGACGCTGACTCTCTGGAGCCAGGATCAAGCAGCTTAGAGGAACAGAGGTCTGGGAGGCAAGGTCACTAACACCCAGGAGCCTAAGGCCAGCAGTGTCTTCCCCCACTGGTGAGGAACATTGAGCTGTGTGGCCCAGTGCCTGCTAGGGTCTCTCACAAGGAGAGCAAATTTGAACAAAAGTGGGCGTGGTGGTGTACACTGTGATCCCAGCATTTGGGGAGGGAGGCTGAGGCAGGAGGATCGCCAGAGTTTAAGGCCAACGTGGGCTACATAGTGAGTTCAAGACCAGCCTAAACTGCCTAGGGAGACCCTATTTCCAATCCCCCCCCCACCAAAAAAAGAGATTTGAACCAGGTCTGCTTTCAAAATTCCAAATTAGGCCAGAGATAGAGCTCAGTGGCAAAGTGCCTGTCTGGCTAGCACAAGGTCATGAGTTTGACCTCTAGTACTAAAAAAAAAAAAAAAAAAAAAAAATCCAAACTAACTCTCGTTAGGAACCTTGTAACTAGTAATGTTTTCTTCTTGGTTTTGGCTGCTGGAAAGCTCAAAGTCAAATTTAAATTCATTTTTAAAGACTGTGCTGTCTCCTACTGGACTTGCTTCTGCTGGTACCTTTACTCTGATCTATTTTTATTCCATTGTATTGTATCTATTTTTGTAAGTTGCCACAATACCTTCCTTGCAACAAGGTGGCATATAGCTAAATAAAATACGTAATTCAAAGCTGGACTTAATATTTAATACTTTTACTAAATGCTGTGGTCTAGGCCTAAGGGTGGTGGCACACACGTGTAGTCACAGCGCTCAGGAGACTGAAGCAGGAGAACCAAAAGGACAGCCCAATTTAGTGAGAACCTGCTCAAAATTAAAAAGGGGACAAGCTCAGGGATAGAATGGTGCCAGGTTCAATCTCCAGTATTACACATGCACCCCAAAACCTATTATGAGAACTGGCCTCAGTGTTCCGCTGTCACTGGAACTAACCTGAGTATGAAGTTGGATCTGAGGCCACCAGATTATGAATGAGCCCTCTCCTGGGGACAGAGGACAGGGAGTGTCCTAGCAGTGCTCAGACAACGCCAGTCCCTGTCCCCAGCTTCTTGTGCCAGCTGCAGAGAGAATTGTTGTGCATACTCACCCCTGCGTCAGAGATGCAGGGCTGGGGATGAGTGAGAATGGAATGAAGAGCCCAGCATGGCAGCACTTGCCTGTCAGCCCACCGCTCAGGAGGACGAAGCAGGAGGATCTCTGCACATTCAAGGCCAGCCAGGGCTACAAGGGGAGACCCAGTCTACAAACAAACAAATAGAAAAGGCATTAGTGACAATGTCCACTTTTCGAGGACACTGAGTATCAGGAATTGGGGAGGAGCCTCGGACATCACTTAAACCCGTGTTCTTCAAACCTTAGTCACACAGGTACTCCCTTCCCCATCTGCAAGGGACTTGCTGTGGCTCATAAGACCATTTGTTGCTTTTACTAGAATAAAATTTGGGGGTGGGGGTTGTAGTCCAAGCTAGCCTCAAACTTGCAGTGATCCTCCTGCATCAGCCTCCCTCCCTAGTGTTGGGATGACAGGAGTGTGGAACCACACCCAGTTTCACAATGTTATATTTTCAAGAGAGGATTTCTAAGCTGTTAGTCAAACAAAACAAAAATTAAGATGGAAACCTTTATTACAAAAGTAAAAGGCAGTATCAATGGCTGGAAATAACGGTGAGCACAGACTGGGGTGCTACCTTGAAATCCAGCAGCACGGTTGGATTCTGGTCTGTGCCAGGCCTGTAGAGCCCCTGCCCTGTCACCTCCCTTTGTGAAAAAGGGGAAGATTGGCAAGTGTCGAGGGACAGAGAGCAAGTGACATTGTCCCTAATGTAACTAGAGGGAGGGGATCTGTGATGCGCTAGATCTGGCTGACCCCCAAGAGCCTCACACACTCATAGATGGGGCTTCTGGAAGGTGATTAGGTTATGGGACCTAGGCCTGACCAGTTAGGAGGCGGGGCCCTGGGAAGAGGTGTGGCCTCCCTGGCTCCTCCCTCTCCTCTCCACTTCCTGTGCACCATGCTGTGAGCCGCTCTCTTCCGCCGGCCCCTCTGCCTTGCTGACCTTCCTTAGACCCAGCTGACTGTGGACTGAAACCTCTACACGCTGTAAGCTAGAATAAACTTTTCCTCTTTCAAGTTGTGGGTGTCGGATATTGTGTCTCTGGGACAAGAAAAGTGACTGACACGATTCAAAGGAAATGGCTCTCTTCTGTATGACTCAGTGGCCTTTCATAGGGTGCCTTAGGGACTTCGATGGAGCTGTCTGCAACCGCAGATAAGTGATGGATTTAGACCACCACCCTCTGCACACACACTTGGGTGTGGGGACACCAGGACACTCAGTGCCGTCCCCACCCCCAGCTGCCGAGCCTCTGCTGAGCCTGGGAGCTGAGCCCTGTCCCTCAGCCCTCAGCCATGACAAGGGTCCTGCTTTGCACAGGACAGGCCACCAGGGCCACATCGTTCACAGCAGGGGCTTGTGGTTGTGTCCCTCGGACCCTGCATGCCCACACTCATGGCCGGGCTTTGGGTAACCTGTCATGCCACCAGCCCTGGGCCATCACTCCCCAGTGCCACATCCTGCCTGCTCCAGGACCCCAGGCAGCAGGACCTCCCATCAGCTGTCCCCTCTGCCCTGCACAGCGGGACCTGCACTTATGCACAACTGCCTCCCTCTTGGCTCTCAGGTCCCTGCTGAAATGTCACCTCCCAGGGCTCCTGCCGTGCTGTCCTGGCTCTGGTCATTGGCAGGTGCTCGCTGACTTGCGGTTCCTCAGCGCAGAGCCCCAGGGGCCCCTCAGCAGGTGACTATGGACATCTGAGCCATCTGTGCTGTTCATGCGGTGTCCTGAGCCAGCTGCCTGAGGCTCAAGGGCTCAAGGTCATGGCCATTGCGTGAGCTGCACTAATTTATTTTTTGTTTTTTTGAGACAGGATCTTACTTGGTAGTTCAGGCTGGCCTTGACTCACTGTGTAGCCCAGGCTGGCCATGAACTCTATGATCCTCTTGCCTCAGTCTCTCTCCACTTCTTTCCTTTATTCCTGCAGCAATATTTTTGAGGCACCCTGAAGGCAGCCTCTAATTTCCAAGACTGGAGAACAGACAGGATATCGCCAGTGGCCCTTTTCATCCTACAGTTCTATGAAAATGAGAAAAGCCGTCTTCACAGGAAAAGGTCTGCCCTGAACCCAACCTGGGCCTAAAACACTTTATGAGTAGCTTTAATCCTAGCTACTGAGGAGGAAAAGCAGGAGGATTTCAGATTCAAAGCCAGCCAGACATGGGGGCACATGCCTATAATCCCAGCACTGGGGAGGCTGAGGCAGGAGGATCACACTGAGTTCCAGGCCAGCTTGGGTTATGTAGTGAGTTCCAGGCCAGCCTGACCTACATAGCAAGAGCCCATCAATAAACAAGAAATAAATGGCAATATAACTCAGTAGTAGAGCACTTTGTGTAGTGTGAATGGGACCTTGGAGTTCTAGCACCAGGCCAAAAATAAATGCACTCTAGTCTACAACAGCAACTTCACAGCAAAGAAAGCTGTGGCATATTTTTTGGTGGCATATTTGCTCGTTTGCCTTTTTGAGACAAGATCTCACTGTGTTCTCTCACTGTTGTCTGTGGCACTGCCACTGCCACAGTGCTGGGCACGGCAGGGACACAGCTCTGGGCTGGACTCACTGTGTGAGGGGACACTGCGGCCTGGCGATCCCCTCAGAAGGCTCCAGGCCCTCCTCAGCCTGGTCCCCTCACCTGGTGGAAGGGGCGTCCCAGGAGGCTCAGTGTGGTGTTCACTGCAGTGGGCTCAGGACACAGAGGCTATTGTGACAGCTTTGACAGGGCACCCTGCCTGCGGCCCTGCCTGAGTCCTGCAGGCGTCCGTGCGGGCTGCCAGCAGGACCATCCCCCGCATTGCCTGGCTTGGGGCTGGTTCATAGGGGCACTGCCTACCACTCTAAGGAGCGGCACCCCCAGGTCTCTCCCAGCCAACAACTCCCTGCGCTGCTGCTGCATCAGAGCAGGAGTCGCCCTGGTCACCCTGGTGCGACTTCTCTGCCTTTGTACTTTCTCCCTGGGACGTCCAGGCCCTGAAAGCTCCCTGTAGCCAGGACCGGAAAGGAAGAAACCTGGGAACCGGCCACGGGAGCGGGAGCGGGAGCGTTTGCTCTGTGCCTGCCTGGTGCTTAGCCAAAGCCGCCGCCTCATGGAATCCTCCCAGGAATGCTGCAAAGTCCCTGCTGACTTCGATTTTGTTTGTTTTGGGTTTTCTGAGACCAATCTCACTGTGTGGTTTAGGCTGGCCTTGAGCTCATTATGTAGCCCAGCCTGGCCTCCACCTCCCAGCAATCATCCTGCCTCAGCCTCTGAGTGCCGAGAGGACAGATGTGTGCCTCTACACATTGATAAAGTCGGTACTGTGGTCCACATCTCAGGAAGGTGGAGACTCAGTCATAGGGTGTGTCTTGTGCTAAAGGTCACACAGCTGGTGGTGGCTGATCTGCAGCGCCACTCTCAAAACACCACCCCAGCAGATCCAACACTAGTCCATCACCTGACATCAGAATCACTGGGGAGCCGGGTTCGTGGTGCACACCTGTGATCCCAGCACTCAGGAGGCTGAGGCAGGAAGATCACTGCCAGTTCAAGGCCAATCTAGGCAAGATCCTACCACAACGGCTGCTCAGGAGTTTTAATGGATACTCGAGCCTACAACCCCCGACCAAGACACCAGCTCAAGAGCACCCACCCAGGAGACTGCACCCAGCAGCAGGGAGGAGGCCCCAGCTCCTCGTCCTCCCACAGCCTCGGGAACGGCTATGGCAGGGACCTGCACGCTGCAGCGCATGACGCGGTGGCTGGAGAGTGAGGGGGCGCATCCTGTGCATGGCTGCACCCTCACAGGTCACACAGGAAGAGCGGGTAGTGCAGGCCAGGCCTGGCTGGGGCCGGCGGGGGGGGTGTGCCTGGCTGGGGGTCCCCCAAGGCCCAGTACATGAAGGCTCCCTCTGGCCCCAGGCAGTGCCAACACTGCCCTGCCACAGCCAGTGGGCTCTGCATATGGCCCTGCCAGCCAGGCCCCGACCTTCCTGCAGGGACAGAGGGGCTCAGAGTGGCCACTGAGAGCCATCTGCATGAGCACGGGGCGGCCTTCCGTGCAGCCAAGGCTGTCGCCCCCGGCCTGGCTGCCTGGCTCCAGGGCCCTCATTCCAGCTGCCCAAGGACAGGGAGCTCATTCTCTCCTGCAGGGGAGGCGCCCCTCTTGCCCTCGGCGCCTGGCCTCCCGCCAGCCCCCATTGTCCCTCACCCCATTCAGGGCCAGAGCCCGCCTTCCTCGTGACTCAGTGCCAGAGCGGAGTACACAGGGATTTCCAAGAGTCAAGTTCCCTAAGTCCTTGGCCAGGCACACTGGTGCACATCTGGAATCTCAGCCCTCAGGAGGCTGAGGCAGGAGGATCACTATGAGTTCAAGACCAGCCCAAACTACATAGCAAGACCTTTCCTCAAAAAACAAACAAAAACATTTAAAAATAAAAAAACTAAAATAAAACCCATATGTATAGTAGGTTTTATTTCTCTAGATTTTTTACATACATATATAGTTGGGAATTCTATCTCTCTCTCTTTTTTTTTTTTTTTTTTTTTGGCAGTGCTAAGGATGAAATCCAAGGCCTCAGCCCATGGTAGGCAAGGGCTCAACCACTGAGCTATACCCTGACTCCAAAAAAGCTTCTCTATTAATTCACTTACTTACTATTTTTTTTTCTGTCTTTTTGAGACAGGGTCTCACTATGCACTTCAGGCTGGCTTTGAGCTCACTTTGCAGTCCAGATTGGTCTCGAACTTGCTACAATTCTCCTGCCTCAGCTTCCTGAGTGCTGGAATTATAGGCGAGCACCACCACACCTGGCTTGCTTACTATTTTTTGAGACAGGGTCTCATTCTGTAGTTCAGGCTGTGACATTGAACTTACCATGTAGCTCAAATTGGCCTTGAACTTTTGGCAATCCTCCTGCCTCAGCATCCTGAGTACTGGGATTACAGGCATGTACCACCATGCCTAGTGTGACAAAGTTTTATTTTATTTATTTATTTTTGGTACTGGGGATCGAACTCATGACCCCGTGTTTCCCAGGTAGGCACTGTGCCTCTAAGCTATATCCCTGGCCCAAAAATTTTATTTTATTTTATTTATTTTTTATTTTTTAGAGACAAAACCAAACAAAACAAAACAGAATCAAGCCAATCAAAATAAAACAGTGTAAGGGATACAGGACTTCAAAACAAGATAATAGGAAATCAACAATGGCTGCCATAATGCATCTTAACTTCAAAATAGCTGCCCGTACCATCAGACCTAATAAAATCAAATAAAACAGAACAGAATAAAACCAATCAGAACAAAACAGTGGAAGTGATACAGGACTTCAAAACAAGGTAATAGGAAATCAACAATGGCTACCAAATATATCTTGTTATCTTTTTTTATCTTGTTATCTTTGAAATAGCTGTCCATGCCATCTGATAAAATTAAATCAAGCCAAACAACAGAATAAAACCAGTCAAAACAAAACAATGAAAATGATACAGGACTTTAAAACAATATGATAGGGAATTAACAATAGCTACTGCCTTCCCTTTTTAGATGTTTCCTCCTGTTTCACTTTCACAATATCTATTGTACATTTTGGATCCCACTAACTCCTTCAGTTTTTTATACTAAGGAGACCACATGATGTTTACCTCTGTGAGTCTGAACCATTTCACTCAAGAGCATGATCACAAGTTGCATCCATTTATCTACAAAAGCCTCATGATTATCTTTATAGCTGAGTAGCTTTCCATTGTAAGAAAAAAAAATGCTGTAACTTTCTTATCCATTCTGCAGTTGCTGGGGAAGTGACCTCTGCTTTTTTCTGGTTCCCTGTCACATGGAGCATTGTTTTCTCTTCTTTGACTTTCAGTCTATGAATTTCCTTTAGAGTTAATGTGTTTCTTGTGTACTGCATATTGATGGATCTTGTTTCTTGATCCACTCTGCCTGTTTCTTTTTATTGGTGAATTGAGGCCATCTACATTAATGGCTACGGCCAACATGCACTGGTTCATCTCTGCCCTGCTTCTTTCCTGCTGCTGGCTCCCTACTTTTCCCCTCTGTTCAGTTGTCTGCCCCACTCAGTGATCCCACTCTGCTGCTGCTCCTTGGGCCGGGGTCATCTTTATCTCTCTCTAGAATATCCTTCAGTACTGTTTGTAGTGTTGGTTTGGTGGTCATGAATTCCTTCAGTTGTTCTCTGTCATGGAAGTATCTTACTTTTCCATCAGTTTTGAAAGATAGTTTTGGAGGGTACATCAATCTGGGTTGGAAGTTGTTTTCTTTCAGGACTTGAAATACTTTACTCTGACATCTTCTTGAGTTGATGCTTTGGGTTGGGAAGTCTTTCATAATTCTGATGGGTTTTCTGTTATAGATGATCTGTTTCCTTTCTCTAACAACCTTTAATATTCTGGTCTTGTGCTGAATTTCTGGGATCTTGGTTGTTACAGGTCTGGGTGTAGGTTTATTTTTGGTTATGGCTAGTTGGAGTTCTATAAGCCTCACTTACCTGTATGTCAAGTCCTTTTGCCATGCTTGGGAAGTTGTCTGCTATTACTTCTGTAAATAGTCTCTTTATGTCATTGATGTTGACTCCTGCTTTTTTTGCTGACACCTATCATTCTTAAATTATTTTTCTTTCCATTGTTTTGGAGCCACTGAATTATTGTTTCCAGGTTCCTTGTTATTTGTAAGAGATCCTTCCTTTTGTGATCACTAGCTGCCATCCTGTCTTCAAGGTCTGAAAGTCCATCTTCAGTTTCTTTCAAGTAGTTTTGTCAGCTTTCAATGTAGTTTTTAATTTTCTGGATATCTCTGAGTGTGTTTCACGCATTCCAATTCTTCTCTATATTGTTCATTCAAAGTTTCCCTCATTCTCCTATGCTATATATATATATATATATATATATATATATATATCTCCCTTAGATGTGCTCAGCAACCCTTTTATTATGTTTGTCACTTCTTCTTTTACCTGAGATTATTTCTGATCTGATTTCTTTTACAGCCTCATGAAGTAGCTCCTTTACTTCAGTTGCCAACATCCCAGAAACTGCAGGTATGAGACTTTTGCTTTCTTCCATCTCCATGTCTCCTGAACTTGTTCTGTTTGGGCTGGAGGCCAGCGATTGCCTTTTGCTCCTTCGTCTTGACGTTTTCCTGGGTTCTTTCAGACAAGCAAGTTGTGGGGTCCCAGGCGCTCCCAATATTGGCTACCCATCCACAGTGTAGGCGGATGGGTCAGGCACCTGGTTTCTCCTAACCCATATTCCCCAGGAAATGGTGGGGTGCAAGGTGGGCTTCTCCAGACACTCACAGCTCCTCAAAGGCTGGCTGGTTCACTCAGCCCCCGCTGGCTTCCTGTGGGAGAATCCCGACGGCGCCCTGCGTGTGCACAGGGACTGGGCTGCCTTCTTCCCGTATTTCTTATATGAATAAATTAATCAGCATGAGGGTGGCACGGGCGGGCTGCAGTTTCCT
>RJWT010046970.1:0-11345 GCA_004365215.1 Cuniculus paca | reverse complement strand
GGATCTAGGTTGTGCTCTCCTGTTGAGAACCTAATGCCTGATGATGTGAGCAGAGCCCATAATAGATTAATTGCTTACAGACTCATATCAAAACCCTATCAGTGAGTGGCAAGTGACAATTAAGCTGCATCTGGAGGCAGATTTTAAGTGAAAATCTGACACTTATTTTAACCTGAATGTGACCCACACATTATTTCATTTACCATGTCCATCTGTACCTTTTTCCCACACTGTGCACTTATCTCAGTCATAGTTTTGTTTAGCTCCCAAACTAACTCTAGCCAAAGTGAGTTAAAAAAATCACTGGAGAGCTTGAAAGACCCAATGATGGAGGACCAGAAGACGCTAAGAGTGCCAACCAAAAGAAAACTGCATTTAAAAGAAAATACTAAAAGTCCTACTTAAATTATGGGTTTATTGTAACAGGCTATTCACATTCTCCAAGACCACTTGCTATAATATGTGTTGATCTGTTATCTACTGAAGACATGAAATGCTTAAGTTGCTTTGCCACATGGAAACCAAGCACCCTGCATTTGAAGACAAGTTTTGGAGTTTTTCAAAAGAAAAAAAGATGAGAACACACAGAACAGGAGCAGTTACTGAAGGCTACCACTTCATCAAGTGTGTCTGCATGGACAGCATCATTCTGAGTGGCTAACTGCATTGCTAAAGCTAAGAAGCCCTTTACTGTTAGTGAAGAGTTGAACCTTCCTGCGGTTGAGGATATTAGAGATGAACTGTTAAGAGAGGATACAGCTCAAAAACTGATATGTGTTCTTCATTCAACTGGCATTATAACTACACAAATTGATGAAATACCAGAAGACATTGAGGCACAATTGTTAGGATTAATGTGGTTGATAAGTCTACAAATGCTGAAAACAAGGCAGTGATACTTATTTTCAAGATACATTTTTCAGGAGGATGTGTACGAGTCTATGCCATGTACAACACTTTTTTTAACAGCACAGCTACAGAAATTTTCAAGTCTTTAAATGATTATATATCAAGAAAACTGAATTGGTCATTTTGTGTCAGTATGTCCATGGACAGAGCAGCTGGCATGACTGGATGGTTTTCCGACTTCACTGCTCCAGACAAAGAAGTCTCTTCTGAATGTGAGACTACACATTCTGTCATCCCTAGAGAAATGCTGTCTGGTCAAAAAATGTCACCTGAACTTTACAGCATTTTGCACCATGTGGTTAAAACTATCGACCACATTTAAGTATAGGACCTTACCTCACATTTGCAGCTCTTGAGGAAATGTATACAGAGCACACACATGTTCTTTCATACACAGAAGTGAGATGGTTTTCTAAAGGTAGATCACTGGTCAGATTTTGGCTGATGAGAGCCATTCTAGAAATTTCTTTTATAAAAACAGTCACTACTGGCAACACATTTCAATGACACAGAATAGCTTACGAAACTTGCTTACTAGTGTGACATAGTCAACCCACTCAATGAACATAATCCATTATTTCAAGAAAAAAAGACAACTGTCTTCAATATAAAGTGGCTGCATTCAAAGCCGTACTGGAATTATGGGGACTGTGAGTGAACACTGAGATTTTTAACAATTATCTAGGAGCATCTGAGACTTGGACCCTGCCACCAAGAAACAGGGAAAGGATTCAACCCAGCAGGCAGGTCTAGAAAGGGCTGAAGGCTCAGTGAGAACCCTGACAGCTTTCTGTTCCTGTGACAAAACACTTGGTAAATCAACTTAGAGGAGGAGAAATTTATTTTGGCTCAGGGTTTCTGAGGATTTGGTCCATAGTCAACTGGCTCTAAGGCAGAAATGTCATGGCAGAAGGGGAGGTGGATCAAAGCTGCTCAGTTCATAGTGGTCCAGACCAAGGGAAATAGCTCACATGATTCAATTACCTTCCAGAAGCCCATCAGTTGCCATCAAGCCTCCAGCACATGACCTTTCAAATCCAAACTACAACAGATTCCAAGTTGAAGAGAGAAAATCCAAAGTGGGCTTGCCTATGGAATCATGGGTATGCAGCCAGGTGGTTCCTGGACTGGCTTGAAACAGAGGACTCGCTTCCCTGTTGGTGAGGAGAAACTCACACATGGAAAGAGGTCTAGAATCTGGGCCACCTCCAGGTCCAGAAGGCTCTTGGAGTTGAGAGGAAGTATAATGAACACAGAGAGGGAGGAAGAAGATAGCATATAAGATAGATCTGGAGCATTTCCAGGACTGAACTTGATGCCAGGCATTATTAGAAGCATTTTCTTTCTCAAGAAAGACAGCCCATGTGCCTCAGACCCCATGAGTGCAAGACAGGTGTGTGTCACCACACTATTCACAGGCCTCTGCTCCTACCTCAAGAAGCGGGCCACAGGCACCAGCTCTAAACAAAGCAGCCAACAGCAGCAACCCAGGGGACCCACTGGTTGTGGATCTGAGACACCCACGGGGGCAGAGCTTAGCAGCAATGTGGGCATCACGTTTCCACAAGGGCTTCTTCACACACACTCATGCCATTTAACTCCTAAAGATCTCAGATGATTTTTCCCTTTTCTAACCTGGGAGCTGTCATTCTTCTCTACATTATAAAGAGGAAATAGGGTATCCACAAAACCCAGAGGTGAGTCCTGGGATGGTCTCCTCGTATAAGGGGAAAGGGCTCTGATAATGTCACATGTGCAGAAGTGGTGGAGCAGGAGCATGAACCCCACAATGCTGCAGGACTCTGCCTTCAGTGCCTGGCCTCAGGTCAGTCCTGCTCACCCCAGTCCCTCTGTGTCTCACGTTGGGACAGTCCTGCTCAGAGTCATCCCTGTCTGGGGAAGCATCTTGGTACCGAGTCCCCCACTGTGGTGACCTGGGAGAATGTGCACATGGCCTTGAGGTTTACACAAACAGAAGCATGTGACTGACATTTGCACAATGTTTTTGTAATTAGGCAGGAATCTGCACATGGAAACCAAGTGGAGGACACTGGGCCTCTGATCACAGTGACCCTGCTCCCTGCTGTGTGCTCCGCATGTGTGCACCTTTTGATTGCCTGAGCCACTGTTTAGACAAAAAAAGGCAGAAGAATTCCATATCCCAGCCTGCATGATGCATGTAAATATGATTCCCAAAATTGAGCAAGCTTAACCTTTTGCAAAGTACAGCCACAGAGAAGGGTTTAGGAGAATCTCCTTTCTTCTCAATGTCATTGCAAGCCAGTGATAAGGCTGAGTTTTGCCAGATGTCCTAACCGCATGACTCATAAAGAGGTCTCAGGCCCTTCACTCTCAATCTGGAGCCTTTTGGAAAGTGTTTGGCAAAGTGTGAGGATTAGTCAGAGCTCTCCAGAGAAAAGAACTGATGATGTATGTGTGTGTGTGTGTGTGTGTGCGCGCGCGCGCGCGCTATGTGTGTGTGCACGCATCTGCATAGGAAGGGATTTATAAAGAATGAGACTGCATGAATAAAGAGACTGAGGTCTCCTGACCTGTAAGCCCAGGAGAGTTGAGAGTTTATTTTTATCCAAAGTCCAGCAGACTGGATACCCAAGAAGAGCCAATATCTCAGTTCCTGTCTGAGCACACAGAAGATCTGACATTTGAAGGCAGCCAGGTGGAGGGGCTTCTGCTTCCTGAGGCAACACTTGCCCTTCTGCCTTGTTCAGGTCATTGCCTGACTCACACAAGACCCAGCACACCGAGGAAAGCCATCCACCCCCTCAGCTCACTGATCCAAGTATCGGTCTCATCGAAAATCCCAGACTCAGCCAAAAAAATGTCCCAGTGAACATCTGGATGTCCAGTGGCCCCATCAAGCCGACACAAAACAAACCAGGACACTTTGCATGGGAAAAGAGGGGAAAGCAAGGGAATCCTTTGCTCAGAGGAGCTTTGCTGTGGTCAGTACGGAACTGTGTAAGTCATGCTTGTGTCTACAGCGAACTTATTCCTCAAGCGGTCCCGAGGAACCTCTGTGAGCCAAGGGATCGCAGATGAGTGAGTGCTGTGGAAAGGTGCTCAGAGGAGTGCTGTGGAAAGGTGTGCCTTCGACTTAAACCTTCCTCCCTGAATGTGCTTCTTACATTTATTTTGCTGTGACTTCTGAAGCCCTTGAAAAATAGGAAAATAAAAATTTTCTCAACTCATAGTATTATAGATTATTTTATCTTATATATTTAGAAGTGAAAATAACTCTGGGCCTTCCTAATCCAGAATTGGAACACTGGAAAACCTAAAACTGCTGATAATACATAAAAACTTAGACCTGAATGTGAGGATGAGACAAAGTCTTTCGATCGCCGCCCACTGGATTATCACAGAGGTTCATGGCTCTAATTAGATTAAGTGTTACTGCCGATAAGATAGATAAGACCAGAGTTTCAGAGTCCATGAGGAGTATTTCCACTAGATTGAAACAGGAGGTTTGCTTCTTTTTGTCTGTGACTGTGACCCAAGATCCAGAAGAGGGCTTGCCAGAGAGCCAGGTGCAGTGTCTCCACGTGGAGTCCTCACTCTGACCTTCACACCTGTCCTGCCAGGAATAGACCCCACGGGAGCCCAAGCCCCCATAGAACCTTCAAGGCCAGGGTCCTGCTTGTTCTTTGCATGTTCATTCAGCCCCCATGACTGTGGGCTGAAGCAGTGGGGGAGACAACCATGGGGAGGGGGAGCTGGGCTGGGAGAATGTTGAGCCAGACCCTCAGTACCATTGACAGTCGAGTTGTTCCTCTCACCACTGCCGTGACAGCAAGATGGCGTTTAGCAAAGTGATACACTCGTGATTCGGTCATTTGTGGACACAGTTCAGCTGTGTTTCCAACTGGATGATGAGCAAAGGCAGTGGGGCCCTGGCCCACGTCCACATGGCCAGTGGGAAGCAATGTGAACAGGAGGATTTCAGCCGGATCGGAAATTGGAAAGAAGCACTCAGCTCCTGACTTGGGAGTTCACAGCAGCGGAGGAATCCCAGAATAAGTAGCTGAAGTTAGAGAAGAAGTTAAAATTTGGAGACCACTGTAGATGTGAGAGCAATGAAGTTGGAAGCAAGCACTATGAGTCAGATCCTTGTTCACAGAAGAGGGATCTGCACCCGCCAGTGGGTGGTTTCACGTCTCTAACCCTGATCTGCAGCTCGCGGTCCCAGAAGCTTTCTCACCACTGTGAGTCAAAAATCTCTGAAATCACACAATAGTGCAGGTTAATTTGAAGATTAAACAATAAAGTAGCTGTCCACTCCATCCTCACTGGGCTTGTGGTGCCTTTCTGCATGCTTCAACACCCTCAACCCCACAGCACCGCACATGGGCAAGAGATCATTCTTTTCTTTGCATGTCCCCTGGGCTAATCCAGGCAGCACTTGACACTTCCCAAAAGACAGAATGTGCAGTGAAACCCCAGGCTGTGCATCCAACTCCTCAGCATACAATGGACCAGGAGGGTGTGCAGAAAATAGTTCATGCTTCGCTCTTATTAGATGGAGTTATTTCTTCTTTTCCCACTGGAAAAAGGAAGCAGGGAAGGAAGGAAGGAAGGAAGGAAGGAAGGAAGGAAGGAAGGAAGGAAGGAAGGGGAAGGAAGGGGAAAGAAGAAAGAAGAAAGAAGAAAGAAGAAAGAAGAAAGAAAGAAAGAAAGAAAGAAAGAAAGAAAGAAAGAAAGAAAGAAAGAAAGAAAGAAAAAAGAAAAAGGAAGAAGCCTGACCAGGTATCAGTCTTCTGTCATGTCCAATCACAAATGCAAAAAGCTAGAAGAGTCCCTTTCACACCCAGGGGACATTAAATGGCAGCAGCCACTCTTCTTTCCAGAAGCAATGAAGAAAATAGACCATAGGAAACACACAGAAAAGCCCAGGTGTCTTGAAAGGCATGGTGAATGTTTAGCTTTTTGAAAAACATTTATTCAGTGAAAAACACATTAACATTAATCCCCCTCAATAAACTACTGCTTGCTTCAAAAACATTATTCCATCATTCTTGCCACTTTCTGAAGCAGTTCTGGGAGACCTCTTTCATCACCTGCTTCACTGTCCTGAATAAATTCAAACCTATTTTCCTATTGGGGAAGGGCAGAAGTCAAAAGTTGCCAGATCTAGTGAATAAGGTGGATGAGGACACACCACGGTGGTCTTAGAAGCTCGCTTTTCCATTTTGATTACCCCTTGTATGTGTAACAAGTTTGGACTCTGGACATCAGCAACAAAGGGTGGAGAGGCCCACAGAGGAGGAAGGTTGAGTTGATCTCCACAGCTGCCGGCCTGGAACTAGGACCCAGACACCAGAGGGGGGCCTGGGACACCTGGTGCACTGGTTCAAGCCCCGTCCTAGGGACGAGGCAGGAAGTGTTCACAGGACTGAGCTCCACGAGCCAAATAGGAGAACCACGGGGACCTGTGGGCATTACCCTCACATGCTCAGCCCGTCTTCCTTGGGGAGTCTGTATGCAGAAGCTGAGGCTCTGTCCACAGGACACACTGCCCCCAACATGGGTTTCAGACTGCATGACCAGATGTGGAGTGTAGTCATAGGGGATGATCAGCCCTAAACTAAACTCTGTTCTCAGCTGGACTCATGGGTCTTAGAATCAATCTCAAAGGTGGGAGCCCAGATCTGTGCTCACTTGGATGGTTTGGGTAGAATTCTAATCTCTTGACTCTGGACCAGGGATGCCAGGTGTATGACACAGCCAATCCTGCCAGTGTTTCCTGATCTGGAGCCACAGCTACAGTCTACAGCATTTCTAGAAGGCTTTGTTCACCAGTTCTTGGAATCTGTAAAAGAAATAAAATACCATGGCTGTAGTGGCAATGCAGTGAGCCGTGAGCCTGGGTTTGCAGACTTGCATTCTCACACACCGTTTGCCACCTGATGCCTGGTCCAGCACCTCACACCTAATCAAGTCTCCTGAGGAAACAAGGAGTTTGTTCGTACCTGGAGAAAAGAATCTCGCACACTGGCCAAATGAAGCTTTCCATCAGCACATTGTTCTGTCTTTTCCTGTGAGCTCAACAAAGCCGTCACCCTCCACTCCTGTGGGCAAGTATGCCCTGTCTTTCCCTTGGAGACACCATCAGGGATACTCTGACCAGGCTAAATACACAGTCCAGGTCCCTGAGGGACCTAGGCGCTCAGTTCTCTTACTGGAATACAAGAAGCAGCAGAGATCTCCCCACCCCTCCCCTCCAGTGCTGGGTGTCTGAGAGGTGATGTAATGTGGTCCCCTCCCACAGGGCTTTTACACCAAGGCTGGGCCTTTACCATGGAGTTTGCAGTAATGTAGACCAGAGGGTGAGAAGCCTTGCCCTTCCTCTAGCCGATCTGGCACCGTTAGCACCCTGCTTGGAGCATCAGAGCAGGTGCACCCATCAGATGCAGCTGTGGAGCCGACCGGTCACTCCTCTGTGCATCCATGTTGTTCTGTGGGAGTCGAGGGCCTCGCCACAGATGGCTGGATGGTCCTTGCCATGTAGCACTTAGGCAGAAACCCTGACAAGTAATTAACACCAGCAAAATTCATGGAACTAATAGACACTGCAATTGTTACTTCTTAATTAGAAAAGTATTCAATTTAATCATGCTACGTTAGCAGCAGTTGCAGTGTTTGAACTAGCACTGATGCTGAGCTGCACTCATCATACCTCAGCGCACTGGCTGACAGACTACTCTGGCACAATTATGGCTTCCTTGGGAAAATATAAATTTGATATATTTGTTTAAAATAATTGCATCATCCTAAATTTCACATTTAAGTTCACTCAAAAGACATTTCAACAAAGTAGGATTGTTGCTATGACAAAGATGATCAAGGTTAATGCTAAAATATGTTTTGGAGTTGTTAATATGCATTCTATGGGGAGAAAAGGTGCTAGTGACTTTTCTCTTCTAAAAATGTGCCATTGATCACCAACGGGGGAAATTATATTTGCTCCTAACATTGCATGATATTCTCCCTTTAACCAAAATGAAGCGTTACCCAAGGAGAACTGGCCTGAACACTACCTGAGCAGTAAGACCACATTCTCCAGAGAAGAATTCAGCCAAGCCACGTTCAGCAAAAAGGATGCAAATAGCAACAGATTCAGTTTAAAATAGCTTAAAATAAAATACAAAGACATTCTGTACTCAGAGTGTAGGAAAGTTCCTAAGGATCAGAAAAGTTAGGAAAGCTGACTCTGCAGTGTATGGCCAGCACAACTTGGAAGACACCATGACTGGAAATGTCTCCCAGCAGGAGGTGACGAGCTCCCAGGGAGATGAAAGCAGGAAACCTCAGAGCAAGGGGGAGGTGCGGGTGCACAGATGCCCACCTGAGAGCAGGAAGGTGCTGCAGGACTGAGGTGAGCAGTGTGGGGGCAGCGCCAGGCAGAGAAGAGTTGGGGGAAGACTAATCTACGAGTACACAGACACATGGACACATGGCCAGTCCGCTGTACTGTCCTTCACTATCTTTTATTTGTGAAATAAAACAAGTGCACACAATAAACATGAACAGTACACACAGAAGACATTCTCCTGCAGTGTCAGTGTCCCCCAGGTGTGGGTCTCCTTCCAAGTTCACAGAGGGTCAGGCAGCAAAGGCCGTGAGAGCAAATGCCTAACATCATGTATTTGCCCTGAGAAAGGGCTGTCTTGGCTCACAGTTTGGGAGGATTTGGTCCTGTCCTGATTTGTTCCTTGACTTGGAGCCTGCAGTAACTCAGCTCATCATGGTGGGACCATATGATAGAACAAAACCGCTCACTCTTTGCCAAGAAACAAAAAGAGAAGCAGAAGGACCAGGGTCCTAAAATCCACTTCAAGAACACATCTCCAGTGACTTTCTCCCACTCACCGGTTACTGGCCGCCCAGGACACCAAGTTTTCAACACAGGGCCCTTTGGGGGTACATTTAGGATGCAAACCATCATACACATGGCCACCTTTCCTCTTCCGAGAAGCAGCTCTACCTACCAGTCCCCATATGCATCTCCCAGAGATCTCACACACATGAACACACATAAATACAAGCATTCATAAAAATACACACAACACACATGTAAGCACACATGCAAACAAACATAAAACGTACACACATATATAAACACAAACACACAAGACTGATAAAAATATGAAATGCGTTTAAACAAAATAAAAGTGTTACAGTAAAAGACACATAACTCCCCCCTTATGATATTCTCCCTCCCTGCAAACACACTTGCCTGAAAATATCATGAACGCTGCTGCTGACTGCCATCGAATGGAAAGACAGCTCTTAAAAACCTTATGCTGTATCCTATATCCACCTTACTCACTGGATCTGGACCCCCAGCTCTCCCCCAGAGTAAAAATGACCATGACATCTAAGCTTTTGAATAAATTTAGGACACCAAGACAGCCACAAAGGCACATTTAAAGGCACCACATAGTAAGTAAGAAATACAAAGGTGGAATCCAAAAGGATAGAAAGAAGAGTTGTTTCCTGTAATTAACATAGCAAAGATCCCCTCCTAAGACAGGAGGGCAAGATGTGCTAGTCAAGGAAGAAGCCATGAGCAGACATTTGAGGTGGAAAAGACAAATGATCCCTTTCTCAAAAAAGTCCAGGAAGCACCAGGTGCAGAAATGGAGACAGCGTCATGACCATGATCTTTACCCTGTATTCCTACTCCGTACAGAACGACCATGTAGGACTCTGTGATTGTGTTGTGTCTGGAAACACACTTCATCTGTATTTTGTCATGATACTGACATATAAGATCATGTGAGAGACAAGATGGTCAATATCATTTTCCATCTTCTGTGGCCCCCAGTGCCAGAACAAAGCAGGGTGTCCATGGGAAGGAGGAGAAAGAGTCAAGGTAGCTGGAGTCACAGCTTACTCCCTCTAGTGGTGAACTCGAGTTTCCCTTCATTCCTTATTGCCTACTTAGCAAAGAGAGGATTCTGTAGGCAAAGGTCCAGATTTGTTGCTGAGTGGGGTCTGGGTACTTCAGAAGTTTGGGTCTCATTTGTACCATGCCCCTTCATTCCATGACAGTCCTCCATTCATGGTGCCTTTCACTGCAGTCTCTGCTTTGTCTCTTGTGAAATGGAACCTGTGGGAGATGATAGAATCCTCAGCCATGGGACACCAGGCTGGAGGATAGAGGTTTTGGGGCTGGGCACATGCGGGCACCATGTCAAAGAGAAGGCCCTATGTGAGGTGACAGGCTCTTGACTGACAACAAGGAGATACTTGTGTTCTTCCCTTGTCACTGCCTCGGGTTTATGACCCTATCTCTCACTTCAGAGCAGAAGGGGTCAGTCAGCAGCACAGGTTGGGGTCTTCATGCTGGGAAGGCCTGCACCCTCAAGCTCCAGTCAAACTGGGTATTTCAGAGATAATTTTTGGCTATTTTGACTGAAACACTTCCTTTTCCTTAAATTTTCACAGTTCTACTTCCAAGACCCACTTAAGTGAGGTAGTTTACTCCTTCATTCATTTATTCAAACCAAATAAAAAATTAAATTCTGTCTGTTTCTGTGGTGGTATCTCAGACAGCACAAATCATCATTTTTTCCAGTTTATCAGCAAAGACAGCATCTGTTGCTTTGAAGATATAATTACCACATCCTTATGGATACTTTCTATCTATTGAGAATGAAAAGGGAGGCCTCAGGACCCTGACAAAGAATACAAAAACCTTTAGTGTATCTAAAATTAGAAATTACATTTAGAAGTGTAGAAAAATGTTTTACAATGACATAAAGCCACTCTGTGGAAGCCTCATGAGTGGAAGTCCCACGCCAGAGAATTTCCCATCTAGCTCTTGGGCCCACTATCCAAAGTCTAAACTTGGATGTTCCCAAAACATACTTATGTCAATTTTCGCATACAATAATAAATAATTTGGTAACGTTAACAATTATTTAAGTCTCTGTGTGCATCTTGTATCTCTCCAGAGCACTGAAGAATGATACGGTTTTTGCTGCCTAAAAGAAACCACACCATATGAGAACAACTCAGTGTCCTTGCACCATGATAAGATCATTTACCGGACACCCACCCCCACTGCCTGTCAGTTGCACTCAAGCAGCAGACCTCTGTCATCCAGGAATCTCTAGGTCTGGGAGAGTTCCACAACCGTGTCATCCCAACAAAGCATGTAAACGCCCATGTAGACAGACTGTGGGGTGTGGCTCCAGGAGGGGACCGAGGGTGGTAAGCAGACATGGGGGCTGTGAGCTCCTTTCCCTCCCTGGAGCTCAGGAAAACTCAACAGAGCAAACAAATACCACAGTTACTATGGACTGCCTATCCCCATAGGCATTAACCCATGTGAAGTACTCAAAATTATATATTCCTCAGCTTTTTGGTATTTACATACATATGTTTAATACTCTGCTTTTGAAACTCCAATT
>RJWT010046969.1:0-11320 GCA_004365215.1 Cuniculus paca | reverse complement strand
TCTATATGTATTGATATATATACAAATATACATAACTAAGGGGAAAGTCTAGGCAGAGATACTGTGAAGCAGGGTGTAGCATAGGGGTAATGTGGATAATTAAGGGAATCTAACACTGAACTGTATTGTCTCTTTTGAGGGGATGGTAGCTAATACTGTCAGTAGCACGACAAGAACCACAAGTAGAAAATGAGTTTGAAAATGGACTGTAAAGTGTTGAAGACAGTATGATATAAAGTGTATATGATAGTCCCTAGTAGGTGCTGTCTGTAGAATTCATTCATTATGAATTTTGGATGTGTTCTCAGAACAGTGAGACAGATAACAGGTACACATAGACAATTGCAGACATTCTGAGCTCTTGAGAGAATTATATATTTGAATGTACTGTTTTCAGGGTTAAGAGCTGTCTACATGACAAAAGAACAACAGTTACAACAGCATTAAAATGCTGTCTTTCCTAATGTAGTGCTGGGAATGAATCATGTGGAATTCAGGTGAAGAGTTAGGAACATTTTTCTGTGGCTTCACAGGCTTTGTGTGGAACCAGTGGGAAGCCATTTTTTGAAAGTGTTTTTTGAGTAAAAAAAAATCTGTCCTCAAGACTGGTTTAGGAGGAGGTTTCCCATGTAAAACAAAAAGTTACTCAAAAGTGACTTATGGTTAAATACTCAAATCAGCTATATAGTACTGTGAATCTGAAGTTTATTCATTTTTAGCATCTTTCCATACTGTCATAGATTCTATTCTGTTGTGTTTTATTCTGTTTCAGTTTTTTTGAGACAAGGTCTCCCTATGCAGTTCACAGTGACCTTGAACTCACTGTGTAGTTCAGGCTGGCCTCAAACTTGTAGTGATCCTCCTGCTGGGAGGATCCAAGTGCTGGGATTACAGGGGTGTGCCACCATGCCCAGCTGTCATAGATTTAAAAATCTTCAAATATATCTATATATATTTTGTTTTGTTAGTTTAGTGTTTTTATTTATTGAACCATTTTGTCTCTTCACATATTTTATCAGACTTTTAATTTTGTCTTTGTATCTTTTCCAGTTTTTTATATCTCCTCTAAATGACCAGATGGCTTGGAATAAATGAATATAATTTATGTTCAGTCATGTTTTCTATTTCAGTTTCAACTTCGTTTCTGAAATACCTACCTTGTGTTGTCTTTCCAGTGTGCAGGGCCATACTGAGAGAGCAGTTTGTAACAACTCTGGTTTAAACCAGAGGTTCTCAAGGTGTTGTCCCCAGAGGAGCAGCAGCAGCCTCCCCAAGGAATCGTGAGATATATAAATTTGGGGACTGATTGTGAAACTCAGAAGACTATATTTAACAAGTCCTCCTAGTGATTTTGATGCCTTTTTTAGTTTGAAAACTGCACCAGATGTAGATTATTTGCTTTTGGCCAAGTCATTCATTTCCTTCAGTCTTTGGACTTCTGAGCAGACAGAATTGGGGTTTTCAGACTTTGTGTGCACGTGAATGTCCTGAACTCATACTATGAGAGTCTGACTCAGTAGGCCTTGAATGACTCAGTAATCTACATGTCATTAAGCTCTCCAAGATAGTTCTCGTATCTGTGACTTTAGACTACATGGATATCTTTTGGTTTGCTTCAAACCCCAAGTTGATATGCTTTAAAACAGCCTTTTTACGGCTTAGTAACTGAAAGCTTTAGGCCAGAACTTTATTTGCAACTGCAGTTTAGATTGTTTTTCACTGAAGGCAAATTACGTTCTGATTTCTTTCCTTGAAAAATGATTTTTTTCATGTCTACACAGAATTCTTTATATTTTTTTCCCCCTAAGGCTAATCCTCCTTTGTTAAGCAGTTTACTTGCTGAAGGACCTTTCTAGCTCTTATAAATACAGAGATTTCATATATAGTAATTCATAAAAATAGTGAACTTTAAACCCTGGCTTTAGGGAATGCCACTTTTTTTTTTTTTGAGATTTATCTTTGCCCCCTGCCCTCTATTTCCAGACTCTAACCCTATTCCCTATGAATGATGGTATGTTTCCTTCATTTCAGTGTCATTCGATTGCTTTTCTTTATCTTTAGTTTTTATGGCACATCCTTACTTGAATTCTTGTTTTGAGTCTTCCTCTTGTCTCATCTTAGTCTTGCTTTCCTCTTTCCATCCATCCCTTGAGTGAAGGAACTTTCCAACTCTTTTTCTTCATTCCCTCACCCCACCCTTCTTTGGTGCTAGAGATGGAACCCAGGGCCTCATGTATTCCAGGTACACACTCTACTACTTAGCTTCCCACTCCCAACCCTCAACTCTTTTTCTGTAGGAACCCATATGCTCTTCCTTCAGGGCTACTGCTTCATATCCTCCATGTTCAGGTCCTTGCTCAGATGTCATCCTTAATACCACCCTTTGTGAAGGAGTATCCACCTGTCATAACTGTGTCAGCTTTAGCTCCATGTCAGCTGCCTCTTAGCTGTCCCAGAGCTAGATGAAGTTAGCATATTCAAAACTCAGTTTATCATTCTTTTCCCTGAAATCTGCCCCTCCTTTCATGTTCCCTGTCTTGGCAGGTGGCATTGCCATCATCCATCAGCCAGATGCAGGTACATTTGTCAGCCATTTCCGATGTGTTAGACACTGTTCTCAGAGCTTTCATGTAACTCTTTGTGAAGTTCTTTGAGATTCTATTATTTTTGCCATTGTGCTGCAGATGATGAAACTGAAATACACAGTGGTTGAGTAGTTTTCCTAAGGTCACAAAACTGTTACCTGATAGAAATAGAATTCAGGCCAGGCTGTTTGGTTCCAGATCAGGTGGTCCTAATTGTTGCACTCTGCTCCCTGCCTTTTTCAGTTGCTAAAGCCAGAAAGTCAGGATTTCCTTTTACTTCATATTCTTTCTTCCTGCATCTGGAGCTCTGGTTTACCACTAAATTTACCTTAAAGCCATGTTTCCCAGGCCTCCACTCTGTTTCTTGCCTCCACTACTGTAATTGGCATTCTTTTTGCATTCATTTATCTTATGGCCGTGTATTAGTCCTCCCAGCACTAAGTCATAATCATGACATTCTTTTGCATGTCCATGCTAGCCTCTGCACCATCCGTCTTTCATCAGGCAACGGTTCTGTGTTAGCTACCTTGTTGTTGAGTAAGTCCTACCAGCTGTGGGGACCAGGATGGTTCAGACAGTTGAAGAACTGACCATAAGGCAGAGAGCTACAAGAGTACAGGCAATACCTGGGTGATACCTGACATTTCCGAGGAGCAGACAACTAAAAATAATGTTTTTGCTTTTTGGTCCTTGACTTGTATTTATTGTAATAAAGCAATAAGTTCAGCATCTGTTTAGGCCCAGAGAAGGACAGGATCTTTTGCAAGCCCTCAGAAGAATGCTGTCTACCCCCTCCTCTGTGCCATGCACCACCCTCTGTAAACTACTCTCCCTCCCCATAGTGTGTCATATATTGTCTTCCTTCCTGTGGCCTTTCAATATCCTCTTCCGTCTATCTGGAATTCTCTTTTCTTACAGCTCCATTTGCCTGGCTGGTCACTACCGTCTCCTTTTGGAGTTCTCAACTCAAATTTCATATCACCTGAAAAGCTGCCTCTGATCCCATTTACCTTTCCGCAGTTTGTGTTAAATATTTTTCTGATATGCTGCCATAACTCTCTTTTCTTTTGCTATCATATGACTCATTAAACTTTGTTGTAATTATTTGTTCAGTTGTCTGCTTTAGGCTGCAAACTGAATCTTGTTTATTTCTGTTTCTGTTACCCAGCATAGATGTTCAATAGATATTATGTAAAAGAGTCAATGAGTATTTAAGTGAGCCAAATAATGGCTGCCAGTTCTCATGCTTCTACCTTAGTAAAATAACTCTAGTTGATGATTTATTAATTAGAATTAGGTTCACCCATAAGTAACCACAAAAGTCAATGAACAGATTAAGAGATTATCTTAAGTAAAATGAGTATGGAACTACGGTGTCCAGGGAGTGGAGTGGTTCTCTGATTATCAGGGACCCAGGCTCATTTTGTCTCTGTGCTGCACTCTGTTGAGGGGTGATCCTTGCCCCCATATTATTCTTTCTAGATTCTAGCAGAATTCTAGCCATCTGCAGGTCTTTCTAGGAAAGAGGGAAGAGTCAGGAAGTGGAAGAGAGCTTCCCAGCAGTCTGCCTCCCGTTCCATCCTTTCTTAGGAGTTTTCCTGAAAGGCTTCCGAGTGATTTCTTCACGTACTTATCCATTAGATGGTATCAAAGTCCACTCCTAGTTCCAAGGCATGATAGAAGATAGAGGGTTTAGCCTGGCTTTTTGTTGCTTTCTACAAAGTTGGGGTTCTGTTAGTAAGGAAAGTAGACGCTGAGTGATAATTAGCGGTCTCTGCCCATACGGTGATTTTCTCCTAAGAGATCATAGATAGCTCTAGTGAATAATTTACAAATTAATGTTACTATCTTTTTTTCAAGGTATCAGTGGAAGGAGGGGCATGGTGGCACATACCTGTTATCATCATCAACGATATGTCATCATCGCATGCACTACATACATTAAGTCATTCTACAAAGAAACTTAAAATGGATTCAACAGTGACAGTTTCCAAACATTTCAGGGGAAAAAAAAAAAAAAACTCAATTCAACTCAAACTCTTCCAGAGACTATAATCAGCATCAAAGCTTTTTTTTTTAATTTTCCTTTTGAACTCAAGTGTGTCACTATGTTGCACAGACTGGCCTCCAACTCCTCAACTCAGTTAGCTCTCCTGCATTAGCCTCCCAAGACTGTCTTTTTTAATTAGTACATGTTTAATATACATAATATTTACATTCCTTGTATGGAGTTGTACATAGCACATCCTAACTTGTTTTCTCATCCCCTTACCCTCCAGTCCTCTTCCTCTCCCCTCCTTCGCTTCCTATTTGAGAGAAATCGATCTTCCTACTTCCTATTGTCTAGTTTTATTTTGGCTTTCTCATGTAAGATTAAACCATGCACTATTACACTTGTGTGTCTAATTTATTTCATTTAACATTATGGTCTCAAGGTGCATCCATTTTCCTCCAGATGACTCAAGCTTATCCTTCTTTATGGCAAAGTAGTACTTCATTGTGTGTAAATACCACAGTTTCTCTATCCATTCATCTGTTGGTGGACATGTAGGCCACTTCCATAATTTAGCTATTATTGCTATAGACATAGGTAATGCTATAGACATAGGTATGCGTGTATCATTGTAATAATAAGGTCTTTAACTGTTTCAGGAAGATACCTAGAATAAGAACCTCTAGTTTTAGTTTTTTGAGGAATTTCCATAGTGGTTGTATCAGTTTACGCTCCCGCCAACAATAGGAGGGACATCCTCCCCACCACCCATTGTTTGATTGGGTCTTATTTTGGGGGCCTAAGTTTTTTGATTTCTTTGTAAATTCTAAATATCAGTCCTCTGTCTGAGGAATAGCTGGCAAAATTCTTTTCCTATTCCGTAGGTTTTTTTTTTTTTGCTCTGTTGGTTTCTTGTTGTGCAGAAGCTTTTTATTTTGATGTAATTCCTTTTGTCGATTTTTGGAACTATTTCCTATGCAGTTGGGGTTCTGTTCAGAAAGTCCTTGCCTATGCCTATGATTTCAGGAATTTTACCTGTTTTGTCTACTAGCTGGTTAAGTATTTCTGTTTTAACTTTTGATTCTTTGACCTATTTTGATTTAATTCAGTATGCGGTAAAATATGTGGGTCTAGATTCTATTTTCTGCTTGTGGATAGCCTGCTTTCCCAACACCATATTTAAGAGGCTGTCTTTTCTCCAGTGTAATATTGGGTCCCTTTGTAAAATATCAAATAGTCGAATACACTTGCATTTGTTTCTGCTTCCACTATTCTGTTTCATTGATCCTCCTGCCTGAACTACACAATAAGACCCTGTCTCCAAAAAAAAAAAAAAACTGCAAAATGTTAACAAGATTCTGTCTCTTACTGTAATCCTGCAATTGAAAAAATATATATATATATCAATAGTTACTAGAACTTTAATCATAGTTTTAAGTAAATCTGTTTTGTTAAATATATTGTCTGTGCCATCTGTATCTATTTGTTTTTTGTTTTGTTTTGTTTTTATGAGTAGAATATATTTATTGAGAGAAAGCTTCTGTCTGAGAGAGAGACAGAAGGGGTCCCAAGTGGGTTGCCAAAGACCTTGTCTTTTCTAGTGACTTTTATAGAGTAAAATCATGAGGTGAGGTGGGTCCAAGATGGGGAAAACCTGGGAACTTGCAAGGCAAACGGGCACAAGGTGGGACAGAACTATGGTTAACCAATAAGATTAATTGTTCAGGTAAAATTGATTAAATCGGGGATGAATAGGGAAGCAAGTCACACAGCAAGCGAGCATTCTTTAGGATCAGTGACTCTTCCTGTAGGGGATTGGGATGGTCAAGATGATCCATACCTATTTAGAATGTCAATCCCTGATGTTTCTACTTAGGGTGTGGTTGTATTTGTTTTGCCTTGTCTTGAGATCTGGCTTACATCGGGGAGGTGTCTTTCTCCTCCAAGGTCACAAGACATCTGGTTCTCTGTGTCAGCTTCCTCGAGGGCCTGGTCCTGTCTGACTGCCTATAATATTTCTGTGTAACTCAGTTGCCTGTAACAGTTCCCCCTTTGAAGAAGTATCCTGAACTGCCATGAGGGAGTATGGGTGATGACCGATCTGGCTTTTTCAGGCTGAAGGGGGTCATAATTGTTGAAGGGCAGTCAGAGATACTCTTCAGAGGTTCTAATGACCCTAAGTAGATACCAGGCATTTTCATCTTAGGTAGATGTACAGCTTTAAGTCTGAAGGAGACAAAGCCAAGAAACAATTAAGTATGCATGGGCCAATAATAGAATCAACAGGATTATTATGAGTACAGTTAACAAAGACTTTTACCAAGAGGAGCTGGAATTAATTCCTATAAGGAGGATAAGAATAAGGTCAGGGAAATTTTAGAGTCAGACATGTCATTGATTTGTCATCTAATATCTTGACCAGTTACTGAGATATTAGCGGAAGGATCAGGAATGTACACAAGTGGTACTCACGCTGAAGTACACTTTCCAAACTGCTGCTCTTGGCCAGCCATCTTTCTTTTTAGTGGTTCACCAGCTAAGAAGTTTTAAATGGTTGGGGGAAAAAGACAAAGAAGAATAGGCACAGAAAGTATATGTATACTGCAAAGCTTGAAGTATTTTCTTTTTTTTTTTTTTTTTTTGAGACAATGTCTTGCTATGTAGTCCAGGCTGGCTTTGAACTTGTGGTGATCCTCCTGCCTCAGCTTCCTGAGTGCTGAGATTACAGGTGTGTACCACAATGCCCAACTGCTTAGAGTATTTTCTGTTTCGCCTTTTACAGGAAAAAGTTTGCCATCCTGTGTTCTAAAGTAGTGGTCCTTAATTTGGGGAGACGTTTGGCTTCAATAGATGTCTGGCAATGTCTCTAGACTTTTTTGATTGTTACAACTTGGAGGCATGTGCATGTTAGTGGCAGTCATAGAAACTCTGCTAAACATTCTAGGATGGACAGAATAGCTCCTCGCAATAAAAAAACTTACCTAACCTGAAATGTTGACAGATCGTCTCATTGACTAAACTTTAGTTAGATCCTCTGAGCCCTTTTCTTCTCCTGGCCTTGACCGTGGCTGCCCGCATCCTCACTTTGGCCTGCCTAGCTAAGTTTTAGCAAGAATTCTTCTAAACCAGCTTACTGAGAATCCTGTCACCCTTGATATCTGATCACCTTTGACATCTGACCAAATATTTCATTTTCTGCCCTTTGATCGCTGTGGCCAAGCTTCAGCAAGAATCCTGTTAGGTCAGTTTGTTGCTGGAAAGACACTGTGAGGTCGTAACACTGAGGGGCCAGCAATGTGGCTTGGTTCTTTGTGTCTTTGATGAAAGATTTCAGAAAATCTTCACATCAGATTGTTGTATAGCGCAGTGGTCCCCTACCTCTTTGGTACCAATGATTGGTTTCTTGAAAGACAAATTTTTCATGCACTGATTGGGAGGGATGGTTTATTTCTATTATTATTATATTGTGATATATAATGAAATAATACTGAAATAAAAATACGACTCACCATAATGCAGTGTCAGTGGATGTCCTTAGCTTGATTTTTGCCACCAGATGGTCACATCTAGGATTGATGGGAGACAGTGTAAGTATACCTAAAGTGTGTTGCTTATGTCATTTGTTTTGTTACCCTTTTTTGGTTGCTGTTACTGCAGGAAGCCCTGCTTCATAAGGATAGGGTATTGGAAATGGAAGTCAGATTTTCAGTCCTTTTCTGGCAATCTCAGGGTGTGCTGCCTGACTTTAGAATGTATGGAGTGTTGAAGTGGTCTCATACATACTTTTAAGGCTACTGTCATTTACTTTCTTAAGCAGTTGACCCTCTTCTAACCTAGAGTTGATTAACTTGATTAAATTGGGGATCTTTTGTGATAGGGAAGTAATGCTCAAACTTTTGAAAAGCAGAGCTAGGTGATCATGCACCAGCCAGGAGAAAGAAGGTCTTGGTTCAGTCTGTTTCAAAATCTCTACTAATGTTTGAGACATGACAGAAGTTCCAGTGTTCACTTGTTGCTCCCATAGCTCCCATTTGGCTTTGAATGTATCCAGTTTGTCTGCCAACTTGAACACAGTTGTCATTCTCCCCTCAGCAGATTAACTGAGCAGATTGAAAATGTCACAGAGTTACTTTTATGACTTATTCTGTGTCACTAAAATACATGGTTAACGGTGACTCTTTCTAAAATAAATCTTTGGAGTGGCTCTTGTAACTCAGATTCCAACCAGTGATTTACCTTTTGAGAAGTACCTTCTGTGTATAAAAGAAGATGTTCGTGCTCTGCACCCGTCTCCTCACAGAGCTGTGTGGATAGATGTGACAAAGGGCGTGTCTCAATGTGGTTGGTACTTTTAATCACAGTCTGCAGGTCTTGTTGAGTTCAGGTGATGCCTTTTTTTTGCCCCTCAGCACTTCTCTGTGAATGACGCGTGTAGACTCCTACTCAGGAGCAACCTCATTGATTTTGGTAGTGAAACCAGAAAGCCGTTCAGTCACAGCGGCTGCTTTCCTGTGCACTTACCAACAGAAAACCACCGGTTCAGTTTTCCTGGTATGTAATCATTCAAAGACTTTGTATCAGTCAGTGTTCAAGTTTGTAGAAGTTTCAGTTCATAGTCAGCTGGCTCCAAGGCAGGGCAGCATGGCAGAAGGGCCTGGCAGGAGACAAACAGCTCATGGCTTGCAGACAGAACGCAGCCTTCTGTTTCCTTCCCCTTTTATTCCATACATCCTTGGGTGGTGCCATCCACACTCAGGGTGGGCCTTCTATTTTCAGTAAATCCATTTAGCCACACTGAGAACCATGCTAAACCAATTAGTGGACTAATCCAGTGTCACACATCCATGATCCAGTCCTTTTCCCAAAGCCCTACCTACAAGAACATGAAGCTCTGGGGGACATCTAGATACAAACCATAGCAGATTTGAGTAATTCTGCAGCTGTGTATGGGTTGGCAGCAAAAAATGCACATAACGTATTCTCATGCTCATCCTCCTGAAAAATATATTGCACAGAAACAAGTGTTGCTGCCTCTTGTCAACATCAACAGACTCTTGTCAACCTATATTGTGTACTATAGTGACTCATTAGTGCTTTCTAACAATTGTGTCTCAGTGTCTTCTGCTGTTTCATCATATCATGTACTGGAGCTAGCTGAAAGAGGAACACTTAGGTACATTTTAAACTGCAGCCTCTCTCTAGAGTTCACAACAAATGTCCTTAGCAGCAGAGAGGATTTACTCTTCATGAATAGTAAAGGGTTTCTTAGCTTTAACAAAATAGTTAACCACTAAGAAAGATGCTCTCAGTATGGACACATTTGAGGAAGTGGTGACCTTCAACAATGTTTTCTGTTATTTGTGTTCACATTTTTTCTTTTGAAAAAGTCCAAAGGTTTGTCTTTTAATGCAGGACACCTGGTTTCCATGTAGTGAAACATTTTTTAGAAGTTTCATGGCTTTATTAGGTGGCTAGTCACTACATATTATACAGAGTAGACTGAGAGAATGTGAATCATTTGTTGCAACAAACCTATGATTTAAATTTAATTCTTGATTCTTTCAAATGTAGCTTTCTTTTTGTTGGCTTAGAGTCTTCTACTGTCTCATTGGACTCTTTTCTCCTTTTCAAAGAAGCTCTCCAGCAATATTTGTGTTTTACTCATTTTGTCTGGGGTTAGCTTGTGGGCTTACCAAAACTGAGATAAATGCACAGTACAGGAGAGAGGTATGAGTGAAGAGTAAATAAAATAATAGGCAGGCAATGCACAGACTAACATGTGTTGGATTCTGATTAAAGCCTGCCACCAAATACAGAAGTGCATGAACTCATTTGCCACTGTAAAGCTTGCCATCAGTTGTAGTTTAATTGTCACCTGATACTCACTGGTAGGGCTTTGATAGATTCTGCAAGCAGTTGATTTATTTTGGTGTATGCTGTCAAACCTCTCTGCTAACATTAATCTGTATTTGCAGCTGCTCCCCAGTGCTAGCATCACTGCCTCAGCTCCACCTCAGATTATCAGGGATTAGATCATACAGAGTCACAATCTAGATCCCTGTATGTGAAGTTCACAATAGGATGTAGGGTTTGTGCTCCTACGAGAACTGATGCTGCTACTGATCTGACAGGAAGAGAGCTCAGGTGGTAATGTGAGCAGTGAGGAGCAGCTGTAAGTACAGAGGAAGCTTCACTAGCTCTCCTGTCATGTGGCCTAGTTCCTACCAGGAGGGGAATCCCCTGTGTAGTGTATGGGTAGAGTTTATTGTGCAACAACAGATTTTTAGAGTGTAAGAGAGAATACACTTTCAATCAGGAGGGTGGCCAAGCACCAAGATGGCAGTTGCAGTGAATGAGTCTTTCTTGGAGGTTATTATTCTTTTATAAGTAAAATGGACTGTGTTGACTTACGAGGTCCCTGTATCCCTAGGTGGTTGTTTTCTACTTAGCTTATTTTGAGACCTGGAGGTTTCCTGACCCTTCACCCATTGTCTGGACTGTACTGGCCCTGGAGTTCATCAGCATGCTCAGAGGATTTACATTCTCTTGAGCTAATGTGTGGAACCACAAGCTTATGTGGATTTTATCTATAGCTGATGATCAAGACAATAAAGCAAAAAAGGAAACAAAGTCACCACCATCTTTGCTTTTCAAGTAGCACCCAGCCAGCTGTCTCTAGGCTTGCTAATGTCTTAAATTCTGCCTCACAAGTTTATGAAGAATTTCCCTACTCCTGAGGTTT
>RJWT010046968.1:0-11381 GCA_004365215.1 Cuniculus paca | reverse complement strand
AAGCCACCTGACCCTTCAAAGCTAGTGGAAAGACGAGGCTGCTGCAGCTCTACGGGGAAGCCGAGAGGCTCCCCGAGGTCCTTCGAATAGAGGAGCCTACATAGCATTTTCTGAACACAGTCCCCGCTCAGCCCACCTTTTTTGCCCATCCCCTCAAGTAACATTTTTTTCCAGAGAGCTTCTCAAGCTCCCTTAGAGGTTGGTAGAGATCAGCCCAGGGGTTTGTGACGCCTAGCTTTTGCAAGTGGACCAATTTAGGGTCTACGCTTATATTGTAAACTGGACGGTAGCAGGTGAAAGACTCAGCTGGAGAAAGGGGAGGGATTAAGAGTCTGGAGACCCAGCCCCCTCTCAGCCATTTCCTAGGTTTTGCACTAGAGGTAGCAAGCTCCTGTCCCAACTTCATACTCTTCCCTCGACAGCCATCCAAGCAATCCCTGGATGCTGCTTAGCTGGTGCACCCTGAGTGAAAGACACTTCGTTCTAAGAAGCACTCCAGGACCATCCACAGCTTCCTGGAAAGGATCCTCTCAGTGGGAGTTTGTCTTAGCAGGACAGAGCTGCAAGAAATAATCCTTCACGGGAAGTAAACTTTGGGCTGCGTGTATGTGTGTGTGTATGTGTGTGTGTGTGTGTGTGTCTGTCTGTCTGTCTGTCTGTCTGTCTGTTTTATCATCATTCACCTTTGTGCTCGGTACAGACAGCAACGCTGTGTTACTCTGCTGTCTCAACTGACTGAGGATGGTTGAAAGGTTTTCCACTTGGGGCTTCGGCAATCTCCACAGTTTGGGACCAGCCAGCAGAAGAGGCAAAGTGGTGCAGCGTAGAGGTGGCGCTAGGTTCCTTTGCTCGGAGCGGCATCTTCTGCAAGAGCTGTCTATCCGTGCATTTCCTCCTCAAAACCAGAGACTCCTTCAGGTAGGAAGCCGGCTAGAGAGCACCGGGCGTGATCGCCTAATGTGGAGTTGCGGAGCGCAAAAACAGAACTGGAGGATTCAGCAAAAAAGATGAAATTTGTCTTGGTAAGCGCTCTAGCAGCGTCACTGGCGGTTCCGAAATCCGTTACAGCCTGCGTGAACATTGCAGCGGCCAGGAGCGGATTAGTCGCTACAAGCCAAATCTGAATTACAGAAAAAAAACTTAATTTGGATTTTATTTAAGAGCCGACTCTGGCCGAAGCAGTGGTCAAGAGGAACCGTTAAGGGTGATGGATTCGTGCAGACTGCCCCGTGGAGCGAGAGATCCGCTGGCGACTCCTCCCACAAACTTGATGGGCTGCTCGGACCCACGCTTAGCGAGTCGAAGTGTGTGCGTTCAACCAGCCTAGTCTTTCCTCCCGGTGCAGTTAGGGGAATAGCCTGAAGCTAAGCCACCAAGGAATGTGCTTGAAGGAAAAGTGAACAATGACATGGGTGGTGAGATGCTTAGTGATAAGAAGGGCATTTTGTTTCTGTGTCTCTTAGTTTTCGAGGAGCGACTTTTTTTTTTTAAGATTTGATACCTCAAGATGTATTATGGGACACTGAGTCTTTGCAGAGTTCCAAAGAGGATTTTCGGCAGGTATTACTCTGTAGGTTGTTCGTTTCACCCAAGGTTTGATTTTATTTTGATTTTATTTGATTATTCCTAAAAAGGACTGCTCTGATACTAAAGTGGGAATCAGAATCGTTATAAACTGCTTCCAACCAAAAGTCATCTTTAACTTACGATTTCTGATTACAAAACGCTGTCGTTTAACAATAAAATATTGTGGTAGAAAATTAGGCATGGATTTTAAAAAGTCAGGAAATTCACTTGGTGAAGGAAAACCCAAAATATGTAGCAGAATCTTTGCCCAAAAGTTTCTGGCTTCAAATTCCTTTCATGGTGGCTCTTAACCTGTAAACTACTGTCTCCTACTAAATCCTCTTTCTAAAGAAATAGACATAGTTCATTTACACATTCATTACCTTTAATAACCGAGTGGGTGCTTTACAATGCTTTACAATGTGGAAAATCATTTAACAGCCAGAGAAGTCTTTCTATTGCCTTTGAGTTTTAATGAGATCTGTAGGCACCACTGTTAGCCAGTAGCATATTATATAAAGCCTGTGTAATTTTGGACTCTCTTCAAGAAGAATTCACTTTCTCCTCTTGCAAAAGTGCAATTCCTCGAATTTTGGAAAAACTAAACTCACATTTGTTATGCAAATAATGAGGATAGGAATTACTGGATCACTGTCACTTTTCACACTTTACTTTTGTAGGGAAAATAGTTGACCACAAAGAAAGTCAACAGCATAATCCAAAGATCCATTCCATTTCCTATACTCTACATCTATTACAGAATTGAGAAGAAGCTATTGAAACTCAAAGGTACTGTCAAATCCAAGAGCCTTTCAAATTCCACCACCACCAAATTAAAATAACTGCTGCGTGGTTCTAGCAGTCTGTTTTTCCATAATCTTTGAGAAGTGCAAATTGAAGTAGGCATACAATATCTACCAATCTCTTATTGTAATATCTTTTCCAATAAAAATATCTTGAACCTGTTATTTCTTCAAGATTATTACTTTATAAAATGTAGTTTCAAAATATATTTTGCTCCTCTGAAGCATAACATTTAATCTATTGATGAATTGATTTCTTTTAAAGTTATTCTTTGTTTACCAGTATGCCTTTTCCACTTCACTGTAAGCTCTGCAAGTGAGGGTGGAGTCATATACATTGTTGTTCCCCAACATGTAAAAGAATCTAACACTGTGCAGAATAAAAGATGCATACAATGATAAGGGAAATAATAACAAAAGCTACCATTTGTTGAGTAGTAGCTATGTTATGTGATTTATGTACATTATCAGAGTTGATCTTTCATATCCTTAAATTATAGGCAGATTGAAATTTATGCAAATTTACCTAAGGCAATAAAGCTATTTTGCTATGCTTGTATTAGCATGTGACCTAAATCTCCCTGACTCTGAAACCAGTTAAATTTCTTTCTCAGTTCAAATAACCAGGCACCACATTTGTAATTTTTCAAGGTTAAAGGGAATTTATATTTTTTAATACTTGTAAAAGAATATGGCAAATTTTGAATGAGCTCTTTGGGTTTATGCAATCTGGTCAGTATCTATTTAAGTATAGAAACACTGGAAGAGTTTAATTCTCTTATTGTATGAAAATATGATAGTGGTTTTGTGGCATTATTACTACCACAATGCTAAATGCTGTGTTGCAAGTTTTCTTGAAGAGAGGTCACACAATAGGGAATTTATGGTTACAGAAAACTTTTCATTATCTATTTCAAGTTGATATTCTTATGTGAAAAAATAGGAGGGAATACTATTGTGAAATCTTTTATGTAAGATGAGTTCATTCTAGAAACGTGGTACATGTGTCTATAGTTAACAATAACGTCTTGTATACCTAAAAATTTGTTGAAGATGAATCTCATGATCACTGTTGTTACCACCATTTTTAAAATATCAAGAGTCCTGGAACGTGGATAATATTGAATAGGAACATGCCATTAAAATGTAGCTGTCATTTCCAGTGCCTTGTATTACAAGCTATATTTTAAATGCAATATTATAGTATAGATACAATACATCTATACCATAGTAGACTATGCTGCTATAGGAAAAGAATAAAAAAGTTCTCTTCAGATCTATATGGAAAGGTCTCCAATACAGTTTTAGATGAAAATAGTAAGGTACAGCAAGGTGATTTGGCCTGATACGTTAATAAGACTTGTTGAAGTTCCAAGGTAAAAAAGCAGATGGGATCAAGGAAAGACATGAAGATTCTTACGGTTTTTGTTTGTTTTGTTTTGGTTTTGATTTGAGGACCATGTGAAAGTTTTATGTTTCAAAAGAAAAAAGAATATCCTGAGAGGTTGTATAGAAAGAAGAGTATAACAGGCATCTCCTTTAAATTTTTAAAAGTTCAAAAGAAAAGATGATTAGAAGGTGTTCAAGAACATGCCTTCCAATGCATTTGCTCATTCACTCCCTTTGCAAGGTAGAGACCTTGTGAAATGTTCTCATTTGGCCTACTGTAACAAAATACCATAGACTGGCTGGCTAAAACACCAGGAATTTATTCCCCACTGTTCTGGAGGCTGGAAATCTAAAATCAAAGCAAGAGCAAATTTGTTTCCTGGCAGCGAGTCTTCTCCAGGCTTGAAAACAACTGCCTTCTAACTGTGTCTTCACCTAGCCTTTCCTCATTGTGTGCACAGGAGAGCAAAGTAGTGGGTGAGGGAGAAAAAGAGGATCTTTTTACTTCATTTTATGAGGCCACTGTTACCCTTCTGAGGGCCACACCCTCTGAGCTGTTAACCCTAATCATCTCCCAGAGTTCTCACAAAATCTCTCCCAAATAGCACTACACTAGAGGTTACAGCTTCAAAATATGAATTTAGAGAGAAGAACTCAGCATTAGGTGCACAACAGGAGGTGGCAAGTCTAATTTCTTTGTCAGATGGACCTTTTACAGAATAATAGACTAATGGTTACTAGGAAGAGCTCTATTCTTAAAAGCATTTAATAGGATGTCTCTAGTTTAGGACTACTGATAATGGATAGAATCAGCCTCTGAAGCATAGATTTCTGGAAAGTGTCAGATAGGCTGTGTAATTTTATATAATATAAAGATGCAGATATTTTAGAATTGTAATTCTACCCACTGTATGAAGAACCATGCATGCCTTACTTATTCTGAGTTACAGGAAAATGTCTAATACAAAAAAGAAAGACCAATAGAGCTGTTATGGATGAGCTTTTATTTTATTCATTGAAGTTATTCAGGTTACCTTGATATCATTTGTGATTTCTGATTTATGGCAGTTTGATTCTAAAAATCCTCTTCTATAAAATAGCTAAAAAGTTCTGGTTTTATTCCAATAATAGCAAATCGTTGCTAAACACCTTTTAGATACTAGGCATATCCTAAATATGCAAATTTCTTGACTCATTTAATACTAACATACCAGTAGTCAATTATCTTCATTATACAAGTAAGAAAATGATTACAGAAAGGCCGAGTACATGTCTGTTTAGCTACTTACATGGTTTTGAACCTTGTCTATCTAAATACAGAACCTAAATTTTCAAAGTACACAAGAAGGTTCTATTCTTGCTGTAAGACCTGTAAGAATAGGAACTTGGTTTTGCTGTTAATCACACTCTGCCCAAGCCAAAATTGTGCATAGACAGTGGAGAGGGAAATACAAATGGAAGTATAGATAACTGAGACTTCTATGTACCACTCACTGTACTAGTTGTATAATATATAATACACATTTTCTTATTTAATTTTTGCAATTCTGTGAATTAAGCAGTATTATTAACATCCAGCTAATGATCAAAACTACCGTTTTCCTCAAAGTCTCACTACTGTTCAATATACAAAAAGAATTTAAACACAGAACCTATTGTGTTTAACTATTAAGTAACACTGCTTTTATTTAAACTATTGCTTTAAGTAACAATGTTATGTTGGCAACTAAGTCACTTACTTAAAGTTCGGTCACCTTTCTAGTGTTTTGATTCAAAACACCTGCTACAAAAAATAAAAGGAGACCAAAGTTGGATTAGAATAAAAAATCTAAGCAGTTGAAGTGTTTTCCTGAAGAAACAATTTAAGTGTCAGTGATTTACCATTTGCCGTCTTCCTAAGATAAGTGGATGCCCTGGTGACTGTTTTTGACATTTTTTTTTTTTGACAAGGGAGGAAATCAGACAAGGTAATATGGTCAGGGAAAAAAAATAAATGTTCATTTCCTTTTACAACTTCAGCCAATCTTATTTCTTACACATGGAAGTAAGTCATGCTTGTTGTCTTCAGCTGTCTCTTAGTCTGCCAGTCAGTGGATTCGTAAGCCATCATATAAAATTTCAAAATGCCATTCTCCATTGCACATTAGAAAAAAAATGAAACAGCCAATAGAAGGCTTTTACTTCTACCCCTGTTCAAATTTTTATTTTCTTTTAATTTTAAACATAAAATAACACTCAGAATTTCAATTGAAAGTTCATTGTGGACTGATTATCTAGGGACCGATTATGGATGAGTTTATCTACCAGGCCAAGGAATTTGAAATTCACCCTAATGGTAATGGGGTACATGTATCTCTGTGTAATAGGCTGCAGATTGTAGAGTTGGCCAGCTTGGTTTCAAATTCTGACTCTGAGATTTGCTAGTTTTTTGGACTCTTCAAAAGATAATCGAGAGCACTGTAGGAGAAGATAGGAGGACACTTGCTATGATTTAGAAATGTTACCCAGAGGACCATGGTTTAAAGGTGTTGTTTGCTAGTTTATGGCACTACTGAGAGCTATGAAACCTCTCAGAGGTGGAACTTGGTCAAAAGAAATTAGGTCACTGAGAATTCCTTTGAAAAGGAGACTGGGACTCCCTCCTTTTCTTTTTGCTTCCTAGCTGTTAAGATGTGAATAGTTTCCCTCTGCTGTATACTCTCCCCATGGCATATACTGTGCTGCCAAGACCCAAAGCAACAGAGCCAGGCACCCATAGTAGGAGGCTAAGGCATGACAAACTGGGTGAAGCAATTGGGCACAACCTACCGACTTAGGAGACTTACTAACTGTGCACACAGAACAGCAGAATGTAGTAGTTGAAACTATGAAATTGAGTAGAGAAAGAGAAAAGATGAGTAGGGATAAAATGAACCAACATATTATGGGACTATACAAAGTACATTGAAATATATCTTAGTTACATTGCTCATCGCTGGGACATTATAAACAGCTCTCACAAATTTTGGTTAGCAGTTTGTACAGATTTCAGTCCATAGCCTGGTGGCTCTAAAGCAGGACAGAATGGCAGAAGGGCACGGCAGAGGAATAGTTGCTTGTGTCACTTTCCATTTCCAAGGTCATTTTGTGTTCCAAAAGCCTATAGAAGCTCCAGTGAGCAAATAGACTAGGTTGAAGGAAAGGCAAAAGGTAACCTCAAGAACACTTGTATCAACATATCTTCCCTCAGACTTTAGTCATTTGGTCACAGGACAATAAGATAGGCTGAAAGAACTGTTCCCTTTTGGTTATTTGACAGTATTCCCAGAAAGTTGTTAGTGCTCTCTTATTGACAGGAGAAAGGAGAAAATGAATGTTTAATTTAGAAACTGTCCATTGTCTGCTATGGGTTATTTTTGGCTTAAATTCATTTTGTCATAATTATTTTATAGGTGTTGCAATGGGTAAGCTTAAATGTTTTGTTTTGTTTTGTTTTGTCTTTTTTCCAGCACTGGGGATCCAACTCACAACCTCACACTTGCCAGGAAGATGCTTAGGCCGCTGAGCTAAATCCCCAGCCGAGCTTAAATGTTTCAACTTGATTGGTTTAGGAGTAGCCAAGGGGATTAGTGGAACACACTTCTGGATGAGTCTGTGTGGGTCATGGATTCCTGATCTATGTGTTATATCTGATCTCTAGCCTTTTCCACTTTGACACTGTTACCGTACTTTGTTGTACTAGTCACATTTTTGTCACTGAGACAAAATACATGACTACCAAAACTTGAAGGAGGAAGGATTTATTTTGCTCAGGTTTCAGTGGGTTTAGTCTATGTTTAGCAGAAACAACATGGTAGAAGGACAGCAGAGGATAGCTGCTCATCATATAGAAGAGAAGTCAGACACAAGAAATACCCTTCCAGGTCATGACCCCCATGACCCATATCTTCCAACAAGGCCTTCTCTCTTATCAGCACATTCACAAATGAACTCATTAATGGATTAACTGGCAGATGAGAATAATGTCCCAGTGTTCCAATCACCTTCTAAAAGCCCAACCACTGAACTCATGAAATTTATGGGGTACATTTTGTATCTAAACTGTAATATCTATTTCCAGACCACCATAAACTAACCATCTTTGCCCCATTATTCCCTTCCACCATAATGTTTCAGCCTTTGAGCTAGTTAACCATGAACTAATCTTCTGAAACTATTAGCCAAATAGTTTCCTCCTTTCAGTTGTGAGTGTGGTGTGTTGTATCTCCATTACAGAAGTGTTTATTAATATAGAAAATTTGTACCAGAATAATGGGGTCATTGCTGTAAATGTACTTGACCGTGTGATTTTAGATGCCTTTGGAACTTTTGTGGGAGGATTTTGGAAAGGCTTAGAGAAGTGGTTTCAATTGCTTTACGCAGAGCCTAATAGGTGATTCTAGTTGAAGTTGAGAAGGATAGAATAATGATAAGAAGACCGACAGCAAAGGGCAGGCTCAGGAATTTGAGAATAAGGGCTTCACTGGCAATTAGACTAGGAGGCCATGTGTATTATACTCTGACAAAAGGAAAAAACAAAAACAAAAACAAAAGGTCTACGTTTTTCTCATGTTCTGTGATTTTTTTCAGGAGACTGAGTTCTATGTCCCTGTGATATTTCAGGCTTTGAGGTAGCTTTCCCTGAACTGAATCCCCTGAAATCATGAGCCACATTAAACTTCTCCTTCTTTGAATTGTGGATATCATACATTATGTCTCAGTGATGGAAAAGGTGACTAATATGTGCCGCGTTATTATTCTTAAATGTTTAGTTATTTTTACTATTTGTATTCGTTAGTCCCAAATTACAAAAGCATTTATTTTACTTAACTTTGATCTTGCCTACATAGTGAAAATGCGAATGCATTCAAATATTTTATTTCAATAGGTCAGTGACACAGCACCTGCCTGGCAAGCATGAGGTCATGAGTTCAATTCCCGGTACCAAAAAAAACACAACAATTTAAATTTGATCTTTTCTATGTAGTGAAAATGCTAATGCATTCAAATATTTTGTTGTTCCTTGTTTTCAGTTGTGCCCATATATAAGTGCAAAGAGTACATTTTGAAGTGTTTTCATTAATAAATCTGATTATTTTGGAAAAAGTAACCTATTACTTAAAATAATTAAATCTTCATGTGATGATGCCACATAGAGTAGTTGATATTAGTACAAACTAACACAACAGAAAATTTGTCACTTTGAAAATGTATAGATTTCATTTTTTTATTTTAAGGAGACTAAAAATAATAAAAATGGTACAGAATTTCAAAACAAGATGACAGGAAATTAACCACGGTTATTATATTGCATATAGTTGTCTTCAAAATACTTTCTCAGATTACCAGGGTGCCTTTCAATGAGCTAATAGAATGAGTAGTACAATTATCTTAGCTATCTTGTGTATATGTATATATATATGTATTTTTTCTTTTCCCCTTCCTTCTTTTCTCCTTTCCCACATCCCAGTTGTTCTTTCATTTTGAGCAGTTCCTTTCCCTTTCATAATATCTATTGTGCTTTTTGGATCTTGCTTACTTTTTCAGTTTCTTACACTAGGGAGATAATACGATGTTTACATATGCAAGTTCAATTTATTTTACTTATGAGTATGGTCTCTAGTTGCATCCATTTACCTATATAAACCTTGAGTTTATTTTTCTCATAGGTGAATAGTACTGCACTGTGTAAAACTACCACATCTTTTTTTATCCATTCTGCAGTTGATGGGCATTTGGGTTGCTTCCAAGATTTATCTATTACAAATTGTGGGGCTATAAACATGGGTACACGTATATTGCTGTGGTATGGTGTTTTCAATTCTTCTGGAAAAATACTCAGTAGGGGAATAGCTGCGTTGAATGGGACCTCTAATCCTAGTTTTTTGAGGAATCGCCACACTGGTTTCTACAGTGGTTGCACCAGTCTACACTCCTGCCAGCATTTGTTATTGGATAATTTTTTGATGATAGCCATTCTTTCTGTGGTGCGATGGAATTTCAGCGTTGTTTTAATTTGCATTTCTCAAATGACCACTGATGTTGAACATTTTTTCATATATTTATTTGCCATTTGTAAATGAAAATATTCTGTAATTTTATGTATCATATAATAATATTCAGAATTAACTCTTAATAGAATGAAATGCTAAAGAAATTGTTTCAAAATTTTTAATCCTAAAATGAAGAACACAGCATAAAACATCAAGGACAAATTTCATCATTAAATTGAATGTTGTATGACTTACTGCAATCCTCTGCCAGTTGTTGTTGGGTTTGCTAAAGCTTTACAAACATCAAGAAGACAAAGTATAGCTTCTATTCCAAGAAGTATACTGACAATAAGATGAATGCGACTCTTTCTGAAAGAATGCCAAGTTGCAAGTGTTCTTAGTGGGGAGATAAAGCAGCAAAATGATCGACTCAGTTGCTGACTGTGTTGACAAATTTTCAAAAGAGCAATGACCCACTTATCCAGTGCAGTAACTTTTTGAAAGAAAAAAGAATACATGGTAAAATCGTAATAATTATAGGTACCTACATTATTTTGTTATGGAATACAGTTTTATTTGATGCTGTTATTAATCTCTTTAAATAAATATGGAGTTGTTTCTGTTGTATAAGCAACAGAGAGAGTAGCACTTGTGTTAAGCTCCTGCCTCAATTAACCAACAGTATTCTGCAGACCATTCATTTTCTTTAGATGCCAAAATAATTCAAATTGCTGAAATTCAAAACAGTGCACAAAGTCTTAAATGGTAGGTTAAGTTATCATCAAAGAGATTATGAACTGGAACTCTGTGACAGTGCTTACAATATTTTCTTCAAAAATTGGTTATGCAATTTGAAAGAAGGTAAGTGGTTGACTATGTGAAATACAAAACAATCTACATTGACCAAAATGAAATTAATTACATGTATAGAGTTTTTTATTAAATGTATTTATGGTACAGGATATGATAGTTTGATATACATGTGCATAATGAAATGATTACTGTATCCAAGCAAATTAACATATCACCTCTCACAGTTAACAGAGAGAGAGAGAGAGGGACAGAGAGAGAGAGACAGAGAGACAGAAAGACAGAGAAAGGGAATCCTGAAATCTTAAATCTACTACTTTTTGGTACCTAGTGTTACCAGGATAAGAGGAGGTTAGTGAAGAGAGATGGGAAGATCTTGGAAGATCAAAGTAGGAAGGGGATTGTACTTCGTGGTACAGAGCTTGCCTAGCATGTATAAATCCCTGCAGTTTGTTTTTAGTACTGCAAACAATTTTTAAAAGGACACCATATTGCAATTATGTAGGATAAATAGATTTAATGTACAGCATGTTGCCTGTATTAAATCATCCTTAACCATGATCAGATAGTTCTCTGCTTCTCTGAGAAATCAATCATATAATAAATTCTTAGATAAATTTACATTCTTGATCTAGAATATTCAGCACAGTCTCATGTATTTTTGTTATTGAAGATTTGAAAATCTACAGGACTGTAGTCTCAGAGAATTTTATTCATATTAATTCTTGGTTTCTGACATAAATCTTCATTGTTCTATGAATGGATTAATTTACTAAAAAATGTAACTACTTAAGCTGTTTTC
>RJWT010046967.1:0-11379 GCA_004365215.1 Cuniculus paca | reverse complement strand
ATGATTGAAAATTTCATTTCTCCTTTCCTCTGACTTCTGCTTATATCTTTCCGGTGTCCTTCCCTCAGGCTCTCTTCTCCCTCTGCTTAAGTAGCTGTAGCTATATTTTAATTGGAAAAAATTTTTAAAGAAAGATAGGAAGAACCTTTAAATATTTCTATAAGAAAATGGCTCTTGTGATTGAAAGCCATTAACTTGTTGTAATGTAACTTTTAAAATATAGTGGTTAGCTAAAGCAAAGCAATTTTGTCTGTTGCTATTATCCCTGGAGTTTGAATACATTAGGATTTATGCTTCTAGCTTTTCAAAAAAGGAACTCATTTCACCTTGAGATCAAAATAAATAATTGGCAGGACTGTGCACGTAGGCTGGACACCAAGAAATTTGAGGTAGGTGCATTTAACCCTAAATTCAAAGAAAGTTTGGCACTGTCCATGTTTTAAAATTTGTAAGAAATTCCAGTAAGTTTGTTCTTAGTAGAAAGAAAAGAGAAGGCAACACACTGTGTAAAGAAGGGCAATCTAGGCAAATATAGTCGAGCAAGAGCCTATGGACGGTCGTTTTTGCTTCCAATTGCAGTAAGTAAGGAAAAGTCAGCTCCTGTTAAAGAACCGGGTTCAGAACTGCATTCACCTGCATGGGTGAAGTCTAGCAAGGTAATGATAATAGTAAATGATTAATATCTCCTAGTTACTGTTTACTGAGTGGAAGTACTTTGTATTTGCTGTGTGGCTGGTTGCTTTTACATGTATTTATCTCATTCCTCACAGTATTCTCTCCATTTCCCTAATGAAGAATCATACTCAAGGAGGTTAAACATTTTTCTCAAGGTCACACAGCCTGGGGCAAAACTAAAATGGAAGTCGAGTTCTGTCTAACTCCTGCTTTTTAAATTACACCAAGTTAAACAAACTGGTGTGCAAAGCTGTTTAATACAAAGTAGGCTGTGATGAAGAGCTAATGTAAGGATTGAAACTGAGAGATGAAGCCCAGCCCTGGACACTGGACTTCAACATTCACATTCATTGGCCCATCTGTCTCACCACTACTTTGGCATAAGGACAGCAGATGCATAAAGGAATGATTTGGGTCCAGTGTGCAACTCCATCACTATCCATGCAAAGTGACCACTTAGTGAAAATCTGTGTTAAAAATCTCTGAAAGTCCTCAACATTCCTCCTAACTCAGATACTCTAGCATCCAGTGCCAGGGCAAGGGCAAGCTATGCAGGGGCACAGTGATTTTGTCTGACTTGCTCTGGGAAGCTTAGAAAAACAAGTAGCATGTGTCCTTAGCTTGAAGTATGTATAGAGCTCTCTAGGTAGGTAGAGCAGCACAGGGAAAATCAATCCTGCAGCAGAATCCTCACTTCTTATCCTTAATGGTCATGTGCCTGCGTGCACAACACTCAGCTACAAGGAACCCTATTTTCCTTATTTTTAAGATAAATGTAAAAAATAGAAGATGTTATATGTATAGATTATGTTGTTGTGTCTTAAAATGAGTGCTATTTTTATTGTCTAAAATTCCTTTCCTTTCAGGGATATACTGGATATACTGGATATACTAATTTCTAGAATAACATGCTTCACCATATCTGGGAATAAATGTGATTGAGGAGGTAGTTGGGGCAGGGCATAGTAGATGGTCAGATGAACACTGAGACACAATACAAATTCTTAACATACTTACAGAAATTCATGCCTCTTTTATGCTACCTAGATTTTTAGAGTAGTGGTTTAGAAACAAGAGTCATATATTACAACCGTGCTACTCACAACCTCATGCTTTTATGTAGCACTTTCTCATCGATCTTGAGAAATGATCTCATTTGATCATTTGATTTCATATATGATCTTGGCAGCTTTTAACTCAAAATGAAAGAACACAAAATGTAGCTGTGCGCTCTTCGGCAGAGCATACCTCCGTCTTCGAGCCTCTGTGCCGTGCCTATAAAGAAGTGCTAGAAAGAGGTAATAACATTCAATAAATGTTTATTTAGTGTAGTAAAATAAAATTCAGAAGCATTCTATTGGAATAAAATTGGATCAAATATAGGAAAGTTCCTTTTAAACTATACTCTAATGTATTAATTACAGTGTCAAATTGACTTCTATCAAGGACATGATTTATTTCTGGGAGTGCCTTACCTGGGATAAGGAAACCTACCATGGGGAATATTTTTGCTAATGTCTTGACAGATTTTAAAGTATTCTAAAGTTTATGAAAGATCTAGGGCCACAAGGAGCAGGAAGAGAAGGGACAGAGAAAATGACTTGAAGTGAAAATAAGGAAACTAAGGCATATATCCAGTATGGAACTGAGTTCAGATAGAGAAGAAAGGATGTGGCCCCTGATGGGCACAGTGATATCTGAGGCCCCTTAAACATACTGCTTAGGCAGTAAGACCAGTTGCTCTATTAACCATCATTTGTCCACTGCAGATTCTCTATCTGTCTTTCTGTGTTTCTGTTCCCAAAGATTTTTGTTATATGTCAGCAATTAATTTGAGGATGGATTCTCAGCTCACCTCACTTAATCAGGCTGCAGTACATCCGAGCTAGGATGGATTCAGGCAAATGCCAGGCACGTTGTTTGTGCTCTGAGCCAAGTCTCAGTCAGCAGCCTGTCTCTCTGGAAGGTGTCTATAGCACAGGCTAAATTTATGATTCCTCTCTCGGAGTCTTAAATAGTACATGGTGGCCTTTTCATCTACCCATGCAGCAAGCATTATTAATACCTCCTCAGAGCTTAGAATCAGATGGAAGGAAGTCTGTGCAATAGAGAGAAGAAAAGAAGCTCACCTTCACTGAGCATCTGCTGGTCCCCAGGCACTGAAAGACACTGCAAGATCTCTTCCATCCCAGTGTGTACCTGTCATATTTTATCCCTACCCAATTCCTTTGGCATACTCTTCATGGGCCCTCTCCTCCTCAAGGTAGGAGTTAGAAAACTCACTTCCCTGGAGTCTTCTGAAGGTAGGGCACAGGTATATGATCTAATCTCTACCATTCAGAAACATCTAGACAAGAAATCAATTCTGAAGCAAGCAATTTTGAGGCTTCAGCAGTACAAGCAGCCTTGAGTTCCTGGCCTGGGAATGTCATTAGTGCTGTCAGCATAGAAGTTGCTATGAAGTTGAATTTGTGACCCAAAAGTGACAGTAGTGTGGAATGTAGCACTTGGTCCCTAGTGGTGTGAGTAGCAGCTGTGGTTTTCTGATCCAGCTAGCTCTGCAGCATGATTTTAGGCATAAAGTTTAGCCTCAAACCTGGCACTTTGGACCTTCAATTCATTATGTGAAGCACGATAATTTGTTTAATAAAATTACTTTATGCCTAATCAGTCTGCCAGCTTCTATTGCTGGCAACTATGAAATAAAAATTCATTTATTCTCTCAGTTGAGAAATCAGTAGCCCCTTTTTCACACATGAAAGCAGTTTCAGAGGTTAAAGGACCCAGTCATGTTTCTACAGGTTGAGTTGTATCTAATTCAAAGCCCATTATTTTCCATCTATATCACATGCCTCTGCTTTGGTACTTAGGGAGACAGAGTCATAAGAATCAGAGGAGAGGGTATTCCCCCCTTCTGTATCTGCCTTGTGTGTTTTCCAAAAATATGAACATTCATCCCCTTTATTCACCCTCTTACTCTTAAACCCTGATCCCAGCCCCTCCAAGAGGACTTCACTGACCACCTTATTTACCTAGCTCCTCTAAGCTCTCACTTTTTATCACATCACTCTATTTTCTTTATATTTGAATTATGTTCTGATATTGGATTATTCATTCTCTGTTGATCATCTGGTATTCCCTATTAGAATATAAGCTTCATAAATGCAAAGTCTTTTTTTTTTTTCAGATACAGGATTTCAGATATGTAGTCCAGGCTGACCTTGAACTCACTATGTAGCTGAGGGTGGCCTCAAATTCATGGCAATCTTTCTGCCTCAGCCTCCCAAGTGCTGGAATTACACACATGAGCCACCACACCTGGCTAGCAAAGCCTTTTTGCCCAAGTTTGTATCCATGCACAGCATAATGCCTGGCAGTTACTAGATGCTCAAGAAATATTTGTTGAATGAATGAACAGATGAGAGAATAAATGGATGAACATAAATGTTGTTCACTGAAAGTAGTTTCCAGGAAAGGTTGTATACTTATTTCAGGAATAATATTATTTCTTTTTTTATTTCCATTCAACAAAGTTGTCTTTATAATGAGCTTCCAAATCGATTCTCAAGCTACATTAGGAAAAAGAACTGGAGCTGAAAAACTAGATAAATTTAGCTTTCTTCTAGATTTTTAAATTGGTTGGTTTGTGACCCTGGAAAATTGTCCAGATCCTTTTGAGTTTTTGTTTTCTCATCTTTGAAACAGAGATATGTAAGGTCATTATGAAGATGAACATAATAAGACTTTTCTTCTCCTCAGTGTTTCATTTTTTCACAATTCTTGTCAAAAATACTGACCACACTGAGGTAATATCTTAATTCACTAAGAAGTACCTTTGACTGGGTGACTTGTTTATGCAACATAGACTTATTTATCCCATTTCTTGAGGCTGGAAATCTTAAGACCAGGGTTCCAATATGGATGAGCTATGGTATGGGTCCATTTTCTTGTATCCTGCATGGCAAAGACAAAGGGAGAGGGAGAGGGAGAGGGAGAGGGAGAGGGAGAGAGAGAGAGAGAGCGACACCTGGGGTCCTTTTTATAAGGACACTAATCTCATTCATGAGCATTCTACCCTGTCAGTTACCTTCCAAAGCCCCCACTTCCTAATACCATCAGATAGAGAATGTTAGGATTTCAGTGCATAGATTGTGGGGGACACAGACATTCAGTTCCTTGTAAATTGATTTACCATATATTTTTTGTAAGTAGAATGAGTAAATCACAGTAGTTTGCCTCAACTCTCTTCACCTGTAGTTGGCATAATTAACGTCCAACAAAACCCTAAGAATCTCACAAGAGCAGGGATTCCTGAAACATAAGGTATAAACTGTGGTCCCAAATCCTGATGCTTTTGCTGACCACACCAGTCCATATTGAGTACCCTTTCTTTGAAGTACTAAATAAGAGATGGAGCTGAATCTAGTCTCAGCTCTGAAATTCGTGTCTGTACTACCTTGGTCCAGATTACATGACATGAATGTGATTAGGCACTTATATCTGGATTTTTTTAGGCTCTTGGGAAAATATCATTGGCTAATGTTAATGGTATGATTAAAAGTACAAACATATAATTAAAGGAATTTAAATCATCTTGGTGTGGGTGTGAAACAGGCGGTCTGAAATAAGACAGAAGAGCATGGAAAGGACTCCCAGGATAAAAGTAATCTAAAAGCAATGTCAAGACAGTTCAGATTCTAAAATTGTGTCTAACGGACAAAATACGATCATGGACGTATGACCTGGTCAGAGGAGAAAATGGAGTTTAGAACTTCTGAAGTGGGTCCTAATGAATATTCTTAATCCCATTTGATTCAGGCCAGCTGTTCTTGAATACCTGAAGTCTTTTTGTGTGTTTATTTCCAACACAACATTCTGAAATCAGATCCTCAAACAATAGTTGTGTTGTACCTACTAAGTCACTGTATCTCTGCTGAGCTCTGATGATATATCCAGAGTTCAAATATATTCTCATACAAAAGTTTATGGTACTTATAAGTACCGTAGTTGTGTTTGGTTAGCAGGTGACCTCAGGGAAGTTACTTAATCAACCTACATCTCAGTTTTTTCATTTATTAAAGTATGAACAAAAATATTACTTTCCTCCAATATTGTTGTCAAGACTGTTTGTTAATGTATATGTTGCCAGTAATATATTGATACAATATGCAGGAATTTTATATTCATAAAGGAAGCTTTATTTTTTTCTGCTGTCAATGCTTCATAGCCATTCATAAGGATAGTCCTTACCCTGCCATGATGAAAATTTCTCTTTTAGGCAATAGAAAGTCTCTACATAACCTCAATTAACAAACAGACCTCAATTCAGTAATTAAAATGTTAGTCCTTGACAATGAAAACTCTGAGCTTGGCTTACTGTTATTTTCTTCCTTCATATCTCTTTCTTCTCTTGGTCGAGGCCAGCTCCTAACTGGGAGCTTGCAGTATTGTGGGTTGAGTTTTGTCCCTTCTTTGATTTCTACCTATCTCTCCCATAACTCCCCAAGGTTAACAGGGAAAGAAGTGCAAAGGGAATAGAAGGGCTCTGCTTAGCTGACAGAAGTGTCTGTCTGTGCCTGGCAGATGTTCTCAGCTGACGTTCTCTCATGTGGTATTTTTCCTGGGTTCTATTCAAAGTTTCTGAACTCACTGGTCATCATCACTGGGAGAACGTGTCCTGTTACTCCTACTGTTGCTACCTCTTTATCCCTTGCTTTTCTGAGTGTCCACTATATTTAGATGCAGGGAGAAATCCAAATGGTATCATCCATGTGCTGTACATCCCACATCTACTCAGGGTCCATTGCCTTGCAAGCACCAGGATCATCAGCTAATATGAGTGTAGCTACTTCTTCACTTTTTGTACAGTCTCCCTCTCACTAGGTTTCTCAGAAAGAAGTCAGAGTCCAGCCCTCTGTGTCCCTACCTCTCTACACACAGACAAGAGGAGAAGTATTCCCACCCCCAGGTCCTCCTTTGTGGCTGTGGCATGTGGCCCTCCAAATGCCAACAATCCCCCTTGTGAAACCTCTTTAATCTCCAAACCTCTTTTCCTTTCCGATGCATGAAGTGGGAAGGGGGTTTCAGGAGTATTTTATTTGCCTTCCAAGTATGTACATGGAAATTCTATGTAATTTTTGACATTTCTTCGGAATGCAGCATTTCTTGTTTCTTGGTGCCTCAAATGAAATGCCCACTTTGGCACCCTATACACAGATGAATGCTTAATATTTATTACTGTTGCTAGTCTAGCCTTCCCTTTTTTCACCCCAAGGAGATATCCTTTTAATTGTTTTATCTTTTATGCCTATACCTCTTCTCTTAGTGACCAGGATCTAAATGGTGCCTTCTACTTCTTTAACTATCCTCAAACTGCGTGTCAATGAACTGTCATTGAACTTAATGCCTCTTGAGTAAAGGAGAGAATTCTATTAGTAGGATTCCTCAGAAAAAGCTTGAGTGTCTCACCTTTGCTCTTTCAAATGTACTTAATCCTTTGAAATTGGTGAATCAACAAATGCAAGACAGTAAAAAATAGATGATGTAGATTTCAGAAAATGGTAGCCTGGAAATGGATGAAGGATAAATTAAAGCAGCTGCCTATTGGGCCCATTAACAGGGGAGGGGGACACAACAGAACTCAGAACAGCAGAAACACTGGGATTTTCAGAGGAAAACTGAAAGCAGATGGCAAGAGGGTGAATCAGTGAGAGGCAGCAACACCATCTACAGAGTGTCGGTGCTCAGCAAGGGCAGCTGTGATGCAGACTGTCCCTGGGACTCAGAGGTAGGGCTGAGCAAGAGCAATGGGAGACCAGGAGAGCTTCATTTGCAGTCACTGACAAAGGACAATGCAGCCTGTAAAGAGCAGGGGCACTAGGTCCATCAGGGAAGGATCTTTCCAGGCCCATTTTTTTGACATTGCTTTGCTGTGTGCCTTGAACAAATCTTTTTGTCTCCTTCAACCTTCTCTTTCTGTATTTGTTAAGTGGAAAGAGGTGATCCACATATTCTGTAAAGACCTGGTTTCCAACCTCTGTGAAAGATAATCTTGCTTTTAGGGGATGATGATGCTTAGAAAAGTATTTTTCATTTTTAATGAATACGTTTCTAGTACCATACTGGTCTGGGTTTAGCAGCCGTCCTTTTTTTAAAATTGAGAGAGAGAAATTTAAAGACAATTTGTCATTCATACTTTAGTATGAAATTTTTCAGTGAGCCCTCACCTAGAATCAGTTACTCTAAGAAACTGAGTGTGCGGTGAGTATCCTGGCCCGCAACTGTAGTATTGAGCCTTCAGAAGTAGGAAAGGCTTTGGTGAGTTATTGTAGCGAGGAGCTTAGAAAGTGTTTATTTGTTCTTTCATTCTATGTACTTCATTGAGCCCTTGAAGCTCTAAAAGTTCAGGTGATGTTAGTGCCAAAAAAAAATGGGAGGGAATGGAATAGCCAAAGTCACTAACTTTAGAAGAATTATGAATTTTGATGTAATGAGAAAAGAATAATACCCTGAAAATATGCTCAAAGAGGAAGATGAATATTGCCTTCTCCATTCTATATTCCATCTTTGTCTCTATGGTCATTCTGCAAATAATACTCATGGAAGCTCTATTTAATATTCTTTATATACTATTCAGATTCTACTACATTAGAGATAAAAATTGGTTAAGAAAGATTTCCTGCCCTTGTGAAGTCCTCGTTCCAGCAAGTGACTAACTTTAAACCACTAAGCACATAGTTAATTACATTTCTTAAATTTTTATTTTTTATTAGTATAAATTTGCAGTACATAATTATTACATTCCTTGTGGGGATTTGGTTATTATGTTAGAAGATGATGAAGAAGTGCAAGACGCTAAGAAACAATGGGGAGTCCTGACCTAACCTAGAGCAATGGGAAAGGCTTTTCTGAGTAAGTGATTTTTAACCTGGGCCCTGAAGAGGAAATAAGAGTTAACTGAATTGGGGCAGAAGAGGAAAGAATACTAGAAAGGGAAGGCACTGGTAGGAAAGGGGGAAGCATGTTTCAAGGAGAGAAAAAGGAATTTGGAGTGTTAGAAAGACTACAAAGAGGCCAGAAGCAAATGTCTTCCTGGGAACAGGAAATCAGATCATAGGGAGAGCTTCTCCAAGCCCTCTTATGTGCTCTGGGGCTCCCAGTGCAGTCCTATCTCCTCCTTCTCTGTCCTGCTCACATGGGAGCTATCTCCACAGAGGCTGACTTTATTGTTTACATCCTCCAGAATGACCTCACTGCGTTCCTTTGCCTGAAACTATCGAGTCCTCCATCCTCTGAATGATCCTTTTCTTCCCATGAGCCATCTGAGACTGGTCACTGTATCCATCAAGAGCCTCATACCGTGTCATAACATAGCAGATAAATGGAAGGATAAGTGAGCACATGTGAAAGAGGCAAAACATGAGGAGCAGCCTTGCTTTAAACAACCTCCTCCTGCAATAACTAGTCCAGTCTCTTGACAAAGACACGGATTCTCCTTAACAACCTAATCACCTCTTATTGGCCCTGCCACCCAACACTTCCACGATGCAACCAAGTTTTAACTTGAGTTTCACATAGGATAAATGATAAACAAATTATAGCAATACCACACTGAGATTCTGGGGCTGTACTGCCTCCCAGGACACATTGTAAATATTTAATACCTACCCCATTTCCTGGAACAGCTTCCCAAACACCTGTAGCACATGTGCAAAGCCCTTCATTAGACCTCCATTCTATGGAACTACTTTGGCCCTCAGGTCCATGTCATAAAATGAGAATATTACTTATTTCGTAGACTTGTGGGAATTTAACCAGAACAAGTGAGATATTATATGAGAGAACTTCACTCTGTTCTGGTGCTAGTAAGCACTCAGTTAATATAAAACCAAGAATTCCAATAATTTCTTTTTATGAAACCTGCTAACAGAACATTGTATTAAGAACAAGGACTCTGGGAGTTGTTTCCTCACTCAAATGCCTTCTCTGTCACTAATTAGCCATGTGCTCATAGGAAATTACTTTATTTACTTGTACCTTCATTTCCTTATCTGGAACATAGGGATGGCAAAAACTCAATGAGATAATGCCTATAAAATTCTTAGAGTAATACCTGGCGCACAGTAAGTGCTCAGTAACTTTCCTAATAATTGATCTCTTGCAGGTGTTCCATGATAGCAATAGAAAATGGACTAAGGCAGGGATAGAGTGTTGGGTTCAGATCCTGGTCCTGCTATTTGCCAACTGGTTCTCAGTTTATTCATTTATAAAATGAAGATAGTCTCTGTGTTCCAAAGACACATGAAGAGAAAAAGAAGTAACAACTAGAAAGAATTCTGTGTTAGTCATCTTTCTGTCAGTATAACAAATACCTGAGATAATTAATTTATAAAAGAAAGTGTTCCTGTTGGCTCACAGTTTTAGAAATTTCAGTTCACAATTGCTTGTGAGCCTCTGGTAAGGCAGAACAACAGGGTGGTAGTGTTTGGGGAAGCAAAAATGCTCACCTCCTGGGTGAGAAATAAAAGGAGAGGCAAGAAGCGACCAAGGTCACACAGTCCTCTTTAGGGGCCACTGTTAGTGATCTGAAGACTTTCTCCTAGACTCCACCTCTTAAAAGTTTTACAATCTTCCAGTAGCACCACAGACTAGGCCAGGGACACATGGGCCTTTGGTGAACTTTCCAGATCCAAACTGTATTGAACCCCTGATTGTTATTACTAAAACCCAAGAGCAAGACTGCTTTCATTGTTCCTAGTGTTCTAACAGGTGAGCATCAAAGGGCTTTTCAGGTGAAATCAATATAGCATGGTGACATTAGAGGACAGCTGCAGTGCCTTGCCGCTCTTGGGTCAGGAAAAGCTAGAAAGAGAGGATCCTAGTGTAGTGATTTCATGGTCTCCATAACCACCTCCATTTGAGGTACGTCCAGCTGAGATTGGAGGACTATGCACTTGATTTGCCTGTTTTAGTCCAGAGCATTTGTGAACACTTCATGCTATAGGGGAAGAAATGATGATGCCACCTGTGAGAAACCATAGGGTGAAATAATCTTGCACATTTCTCTTTAACTGTTTCCCTTGTTTATGAAAGTGTTTTCCAGACCACGTGGCTTGGGTCAAACCCATGCAGTGGAAAGGATTAGACTTTGCAGTAGAAAGAAATAAACTGAATCATGTCATGAATACTTATGTGAGACTTTATTTTCTTGCCCTGCTTCCCCAGTACGTGCAACACTTAGGGCTATTTAACTTGGTGTGAATAAATTTCTGAAAATTTCCCAAGACTGTATTTTGCCAACCAGAAATGGAAAGACACAAGATAATTAGATCTCCATAGGGCAGAGATGGGGTGAGGTACAAAAAATGCAGGTTGACAAAGGGGCAGTGTGTTATAACACAATGAGTCCTGAGCTGTGTGAGCACGAGGCTTTCTAAACTGTTTCTATTAGCTGTTACCTAAGTAGTTTGATGTCAGTACTTTCCCTTCCCCTTTGGGACTCAGTTTTTATATCTGTAAAATTAGGAGGTTGAGTTGTAATACATATAATAATTCGTCCTCTTATAGCTATGAAGCTGAAGCAAAGTCTGAAGACTTCACAATTTTAATTAGACATTGCCTTGCTCATAACTATCTATAGTAAGTCTCCAAGTAGTATACAAGTGAATTCATCAGGGGAAGAAGGAAAGAAGGAAGGGGAGGAGC
>RJWT010046966.1:0-11383 GCA_004365215.1 Cuniculus paca | reverse complement strand
AAAGCAAGGATATTTTGTGAATGTTACACCCACCCTGAAGGTATTGGGGGGTGTGGCCTGTTGTACAATTCAAGGGAGGAGAAGAGGCTTATTTTGCTCTTTTGCTCTGGCTGCTGCCTTGAAGTGTTGCCCCAGTGCCATGCCACTCTGCTTTGGAGCCAGCTGATTATGGACTGAAACCACCAAGAACTGTAAGCTAAATAAACCTTTTCTTCCCTAATTTTGGGTGTCAGGTGTTTGTCTCAGCAACGATGAAAAGTAACCAAGACACACTTTATACATAATACATGGCTTTAAAAAAAAAAAAAGATGCTCCAGAAATCAATAATCTGTAAATTTACTAACTTCTTAGAAAACTATCAGTGTTTGGCAGATGGTGTCACACACCTGTAATCCAGACTTCTGGAAGGCTAAGGCAAGAGGACCATAAGTTTATCCCCAGCCTGGCCAACTTTGTTACTGAGGGACAATCTATCTCAAAATTTTAAAAATTTTTTAAAAGGGTTAGAGATGTAGCTCAGTATGAAGGTCCTCTGTTCATTTCCCAGTACTACAAAACAAAAAACAAACAAACAAAAAACCACTTCTATCAGTTTTCTTAACCACTGAATTTTATTATCATCATTAATTGCCTATAGCATCTGATCCAGAATCCACTGACTTTTTTATTTATTCATAATTAAGTTCTGGTATCTTAAGCTGAAAAAGTGTCCACCACAATGAACCTAAACCAGGCACCAAAATGTGCACACTGCTAGGTGCTGTGCTGTGAATGCCCTATCATCAGGGTATAATGACTGCATCATCCATCGCCCCAATGCAATGCAAGGGGCAGAAACCTCAATGAAGTCAAATGGCAGATAAGCACAGATTTCCATGAAGCTTACTGTATAGTTTAGGTTAACTTTTAAAGACATTCACAGCACCTGTTTACCAGGTCTCCCTTCAGTTTCTCATTTGTTAGCTGCTTTAAAGTAATCACTTTGTCAGCCCTGTCATAAAAATAGTTCACTGATGCCTCAGTGTTTTGTCCATGCTGCCCAGTACTGCCAGCCTGTTTTCATCAGTGAACATCACCCTCCAAGACTTGCTGTCTTAAATTCAGCTAGTAATCTCTCAAACACTGCAAATCATTTTTTTTCTATATCCGTATTCAGTAAGATCTTTTAAAACAGCAAGAGTGGCTTCCTTATTTTCTAACACTCCTACTGTATGTAACGCAGTGCACCATGCATGCTCACAATCCCTGCGCAGGGAACAAATTGCAGTTTTCAGTCTCAAGGGAAGACTATAAACCTATTTTGAATCTCTGCTGAAGTTTCTACCTCTGACAGGAGACTTGAAGCCTGGTTTTGCTGAAAACACCGACTCTTCACTTGAGCCTGCAGACAGACACCCAATAGATGACTGGAACAGGATGAAACAGCTTGGCAATTCTGCTTCATATTGTGTCTCTCCCCTTTGGTGCCCTAACCACTAAGTCAAGATTCTACTTGGTCCTGCACATACACTATCACTTGAAAACTGTTAACTTTATCTAGACTAGCCTGCTCTCTCCCTCTCTCCACCTTAAAGACTAAATACAACTGCCAAAATGCCATGACAGAAAACACCAGACCAACAAAAGGTACCCAAGTTTCTGGTAGATCTCTTCTTATTCCCAAAAAACATATACATTCCTCCCTTTTATTAGCCTATCTCTCCCTCCTTATTCCTATCCTATACTGGTGACCGCTCCGATCCCCTAGAATGGGAAAGCTGATTTGTAAGCAGAGGTCCTGTTTCTCCCCTGTACATTCTTTAGACACTAAATAAAGCTTTTTCCTACCACTAATGTCTGTCTTGAGCCATTGGCTTTATCAAGCAGAAACAGACTCAGATGTTTTCCCAGTTACATCCCGATTTCCCAACCAGAGATAAGAGTAAGTAAAGATTGCTTGGGATCCAAATTCAACCTGATTTAAGTAAGAATTCTCCAGGTTTCACATCATTCAACTAGGCCCAGTAAAAGAATCTAAAAAAGACTAGTTATTTCTTCTTTAATTGGTGTCTACTATCTCTTTATCAGATGAAAGAATCATCAACAGAACTGAGAGGGCTGTCCATGTTTGCTCAACAAAGTATCTTCTGCATTGGGATTTTAGAATTCCCTTTTTCCAATGGTGGTAGAAGAAAGATGAGCAACCATTAACTATGGAAGTTGGGATTATTGGGAATGGGTATCTTCAATGGTACAAATTATCTCAGATCGTTATCCCTATCTCTCTCACACATATACACATACACATACAAATTTATACATGTGCATGAATTTAAAAATTCAATTCACTGTTGATCCTTCAAAGTGTTTTTATAATACTTAGGAGAATTAGGAATATAGAACATCATTAAAAATAACTATTTCACTTTGTAGCACTGAAAAATAGACTTTACAGGTAAATTTATTTTAGTTCTCTTTAAACACATCATTCCAGTCTCCAGACTATTTTAAAGCTCTGCTTAAAAAATTCTGCCTATTTCACAAAAACAGAATTTTAGAAATGTTTGTACCATTCTGTCCACTACAGTTTTCCATGATTTAAACAACAGAAAGTTCAGGATACTGATACCATATTACAAAACCGTATCTGTTCACATAGAGCTCAGAAACCAAAATTTGTGCCTTAAATGATTTGTTCTTCTTCATTAAGAAAAAGTTCAGATGAGAGACAATTGTGCCATAATAACCTAGTTAGGAAGGATAAATGATAAGTACAATAAAAGTCAAACTACACCAAAAAAACAAACACTGTACTACCAAAGTAAACAGAATTCAACAAATTTGCTCAAATACAAGCTTGGCATGGAAAGGCAAAGAATAAAGGACACCATTTATGATAGTACTAGCAAGGGAACAAATCTCTGCAGATTCCATCAAGAAATTCCTCAATATAACCAATAAATAATTAATGTTTTATTATACAAATTCCTCTTGATTAAATACTTTACACTTTCATGTATTTTAGCAGAAATTTAAGAGAAACCAAATTATCCTTTCACTGACTCACTTATGTTAGATCAAACCATTTGTGGTAACAACTGTCTGATACATGAATGGACATGAATGTTATAACAAATATGAAGGAAGAAGGTGGCTATCCTAAATGTAAAGGGGTAAACAGTCTTAGAGAGTGCTAAAAACTTGGCAGATTATTTGGAGGTTCAACCACAAAAGTTAAAATCAACAACAGGTTGGTATGACTGATGACAAATCTTATTCAATAGTGAAACTTCATTTCTTGATCTCTAAGTCTCTAACTTTCTTGTCAACTGTGATCAATCTAAGTGTCTGTTTTCTCAAAGATAATGTCATATTATCCTATGAGGGATTAACACAAAAACTGGATTTGTTTCCAGTAGTTTATAAAACATTACAAAAGAAATTCAGTATGCAAAAGGTCTGTGCTTAAACTCTTGCCAGAAATGTATTCCCAACATCCTGGAAACCTAAATCTGTATTCCAGAAGAACACTTTTGTTTATTAACATAGTGTTAATAAGTTAGTATAATTAATTTGTCCATGAATCTATATACCACAACCAAATACAAACTATACCACAACCAAATACAACATCTGGGACTTGAATATGTAGATTTCATTATTACCTTGATATGTTATTTCAAAAGGAAAAAAATCTGCTCAAACATAATTGGATTAAAACAAAAAAGAAAGCAAATTATAGGCAGAAATTGGAAGTGGGAAGTCAGGTAGGAAAAGGCTTTGAAGATCACAAATAAAAACAGTGCTAGCAAATTATTTACAGAGAATAGTTCATGGATTAAAAGGAAATGTTGTTAAAGAGTAAAGGTTAAAAAGACTATCCCAGCTTCCATCGCTCAGTAATACGATGGAGCTTCAAAAATTTTGACCTTCTCCTCTACACTCCCGCCCCCACACACACACTGGAAAGCAATGTGCACACCAGGCAATTATAATTATGCTAGCAAAGCTCTGACAGAAGGATACCCAGCAGGCTTTCCCCTTACCGATACCTCCCACCAGGTTCCCACTAACTTAATCTCCCACTGAGTATCACTTAACTTCACACTGGGGAGGGGGAAAACTGCCTAATATCACTACCTTTGTACATTTACATACAACACTGCTTTTTGGTGTATTTTAACAAGTTTCTTCACAGACATATTTTTCCTTATATGATAACAGCACATATGCAATTCTGCACCTTGCTTTTCTCTAACCTAGACTGATATCATAAGATTTATGTGTAATTGACTAGATAACTAATTTATTAAACTTTAAGAGCAATTTCTTAAGTCATTTCTATTTTATGTTCTAAGTAAATTTTAATTACATAGGTTAGGACTACTTCTTGAACTACGTGCAATCCCACAGGGACACTGTGGGCTATTTAAACTTGAGAGAAACAGTTGATGTCACTTATATTTCCTGGGCCGGAACTGAATCACTGGCAGTATGGGAATGTATGGGAAATGGATTACCATGACAACTCAATTAATCAGGATTTACCCCTAACCTGAGTCGAAGTGTCCTGCCAAAGAATTCTTACTGAATAGAAGAAAGAGTAAGGTTGCGAAGGGTAACTTGCAGTAGGAAGAGTATCATAACTGGGATCACTAAATCACTATGCACAAACCTTTTAAGGCTCTTGGAATGATAGCATTTATAATGTCTAATTTCCAGTGCCATTAGTAGCATGATGAAAGTAACAGTGTTGGGGGTATGTCTCTGTACCTTCAATTTTACTGCAAACCTAAAACTGCCTTAAAAAAATAAAGTTAATCATCTTGCTCAAAAAATAAGGAAAAATAAAGCAAGAGTCCTAGTATACAATTAGCAAAAACCATGAGATGGAGGGAGGGGGTAAGGAAAAGAGAGGAATAGGAATTAAAAAGACTTAAGATGTGTTATGTACATGTACCAACTCCCCATGATGAATATAATTGTTGAGTACTGAAAACTAAAAAATTTAAGAAAAAGAAATATTTTAATTTAATAAAAATGGATACTATATTCAATATTTCTTTGGTTCCTGGTAGAAGTGATTTTCATCTCATTAAGTTAATAGCAGTTATTATCCTTTGGCTAGTCAACTACACATAGTGCCCACTTATCCACTGACTTAGCTTCTTCCCATTTCTCTCATAAATATTAACCATTTGCTTATGGGTAACACTTCTTCAAAAACTTAAATCTATTGAGAAAAGGTTCTCATAGGACAATATGAACACTCACATTAAAAAGGAAGGAAAAGATAAAAAGAAAAAAATGTGGAAAGGCAAGAAAGACAAAGTTGGAAAGTTGATGAAAAGGTCGTAAGAGAACAGGGTTCCACAGAAATCAGGAAATAGAAGCTGCAGAACGCAAGGAGTGATCAACAGGGTCAAATACGAAACAGTCCAAAAAGATGATGGTCACAGTATCCTTTGGCCATTAGGGTCCTAAGCTTTGAAATATTTCAACCATGTATTCCACAGTTACCTGGAAATAAATATGTACATAGCAAAGTACTAAATACAGAGAAAGACAAAGACGATAGCTTAGAGCACTGTGGAAGATTAACACATACACAGGCACATACACGAAGGTATTCTGAGGGTGTATGGAGTAGCACTGGTAAACAGGACAAGGGGTCAGAAGTCTAACAATGAAAGGTAAAGGAAGTGAAAGAAAGGGGGAGAGGGAGGGAGGGAGATCCGAAGGAGGGAGTTAGGAGAAAGGTGCCTAAGGGACTAATTCCTCCCTTTAACTTAGTAAGTAACTTTTTAAAAACTTTTTTTCTTTTTTTTAAAGAGAAAAAACAAAGCAACGATACAGAATTTCAAAACAAGATAATAGATTAGCAATAGTTAACACAATGCATATAGTTAGCTTCAAAGTAGTTGCTCAAATTACAAGATATGAAAAATTGATCGAACAATAATTTTCTTAGCTATCTTGTGTGTATGTGTGTGAATATACATATATATATATTTCTTTTCCCTTTTCTCCTAAGTAACTTCTTTAAAAAATATAATTTGTGTAACATAGAAGATGACATGACATACAATTACAAAAAAATCTAATAATTTACGAGCCAAAAACAAATACTGAAGAACTGACCTAAGCTTATCAAATAAAGGAGAACCAATCTAAAAGTATGAACCTGAATACACTTTCAACAAAGCTGCTTATGATTCCAAGTACAGCAGACAGTACAGTTGCACTCCACGTCCAAAGCCAAAAATATGCTGGGACTCCCTAAACTGTGCATCATAATATATATACCGGTACCACAGGCTTCATTTCAGAAAAAGATGAATGTAGAATTTAGGCCGAAAAAATTCTTTAAAAGATGAAAATCTCATTCAATCACATAGCTAATACATGATCCAATTTCCTTTTGGTGAACTGTAGCACACTGCAGATGTTTCTTTACTCAAAATGTAACCCACTCTGGTTTCACTTACATTTTATATGTAGACTGTTTTAAATTACTTACATATAAGTATTACCTTCAATCTGAAGACTTTTAGCCATAAATATGCTAACAACAAAAATATGTAGAAGTAAGGAAAATATTTTGTATAATAGTATAAATAGTATAGCTACTATTTATGCACATGTATTTTTAAAGTGCATTCATGTGGGCATGCAAGGTTAAATTTAAAATGAAAAAGTTTATTATCATAGAAAGGGATAGAAAATGACAGCTAATGTGGTTGGGTTCTCTTTGAGACAATAAAATTCCTTTGGGAACATATTCAATGATGGTATTATGCATTTGTTCTATTTTTTTTTAAATTATCATTGTAACACCTACAATTTGTTGGTTTTTATGTACCAGGTACTATGCTAGTTGAGTCTCACAAAAAAGGGACTTAATTTTCATGAAAAAAAGAAGGTATGACTATTTTTATTGTAAAAATGGAGAAATCAAAGTTTAATAAGAAGAATGACTTACTAAGCCCTCAATGTGCATGTAAGTGCGTACACATACACACACACACACACACGCACACACAAACTCAGGATCCATAAGCGTGGAAGGTGATCCTAAGTGTTTCCTGAGTGAATCTGTATGAATGAAGAAGGGATATTCACATTCCCATGCGAGATGCCAACACTACATTGCCTGCTATCATGAAGATATGTACAAGTGGGGCTGGGGATCTAGCTCAGCGGCCTAAGCACCTGCGTGGCAAGTGCAAGGTCGTGAGTTCAATCCCCGGTGCTGCACAAAAAAAAAAAAAAAAAAAAAAAAAGATATGTACAAGTTACTCTGTGGAACACAGAAGAGAAGAAATTTATCTACAAGAAATAAAGAGTGCACATGGAGGCGCCTAACTTGCAACAACAATGCACATACTATACAGTATTAGCAGCAGGTATTCACTAAATGTAAACCAAGGAGAACAGGGCCTCCAGTCTGTATTGCCAAGGACAGTGCCTGACCTACAAGTGCATGTATGTTGAAAGTTTATGTAAGCAAATCCTCCATTTCTTTCAGCTCCACTTCTTGCTGGGCCCCAAAATTTACCCTTTTAAAAATTCAGTAGTTTTTCATAGTTTTACAGTTGTACAACCACTACCATTATCTTTTTAGAGTAATTTTATTGTCTCAAAGAGAACCCAACCACATTAGTTGTCAATCTGCATCACATTTTGTTGTTTGCATTTTCTCCTGTTTTCTCCTCTCCAATCATCCTGCCATTCTCTGGACATAGATAAAGATTGTTCATCCTATGTTTACATTATATGAGATTTTCTGTTTGTTTTTGGAGACAGGGTCTTGCTACGTAGCTCAGGCTGGCCTTGAACTGACTGCGTAGTCCAGGCTAGTCACAAACTCGTGGCAATGCTCCTGCCTCAGCCTCCCGAGTGCTGGGGTTAGGATTACAGGAACGTGCCACCATGCCCAGCTGAGATTCTTTTAAATACCCATCCATCTACAGTAAAAACTGAAAGACAGAATTTTATCTCTTTAAATACCTGTCAAGTAATTCTGTTTTCTCCAACAAAGATAAAGGCCATATCTGAATTTATTATGTGCAGTAATAACTGCACTATAGATATATGTGTGCCTTACAAATTTTTTCCATCATAAAGAATGCACTATAGCTGCTTATAAACGTATTAAATCTCTATTGATAAAAATGAACTGCAATATACAGCTACCATACATCTCATCAATTCCACTCCTAGATATACTCAAGATTAAGAAAGTCTAGGTTCACACAAAAACAGGCATATGAATTTTCATGAAAGCATTACTCAAAATAGCCAAAAAGAGAAAAGGGAACAACTAAAAATGTCCATCAACAGACAAATGGATAAACAAAATGTGGTATATCCACACAACTAGAAAACATTTGCCAATAAAAAGGAATGAAGTCCAGAATATACAAATGTATAGAAACAGGCAGTATATTAGCAACATTCTCCAGGGATAGAGGAGAGGGGAAGTGACAGCAAATGAGGTGAGGGTCTTCTAACGGATATAAAATTGGATAATTGAAATGGTGGCACAACTCTGAATATATATGAAAAACCATTTAAAAGGATAAATTTCATGGAAGTGAATTATGTCTTGATAAAGGTTAAAAAATGAATGGCATTTTAAAAGGAGGCATTCTCATACAATTAAAATCACCTCTGAAATGCTATCTGTAGACTAAATCATGCAGTGCTTTGCTACAAATAAGAAACAATATAAATCATTTGTACCATTTTATTTTCAAGGCAATATCCCCTAAATCTCAATTATTATGTATTGCAAATATACTACTAAAAAAAAAAACTAAGATCAAATAAACAATACCAATGGTTAAATATAAGTAATTTAAAGAGCAACAGAAAGGAGAGATGATAGAGAACAAAAGGTAGATTTCTTGGAGATGGGAAGGGGAACTGGAGAAAAAGGGTAAGGGCAGGGTAGGAGGGAGTAGGAGCAAAAATGATCATGATACAAGAGGTACAGATACCTAAATCCCCCAAAACAGACGTAATTATTATGTATCGCACACATAAATAAATTGCAAACATTAAAAAATAAAATAAAACTGTCATTGCCGAAAAGAAAAAACTTAATGCAACTATCAAGCCGTTGAGAAAGCCAGCTCTCATCAATCTCATTCTCATATGTTTATATAATATGCTAGAAGCTTCTTTACAATGATATTTGGTCATCACACACAGAGTATCAGAATTGGTTCTAGCATTGAGCACTTAATGACAACTGCAGACTTTAACATCTCCAAACATGAGCTGGACACAACTTCTTGTATCAAAGACATGGTGCCTGCTCTAATAGAGCTAATTTTCTAGGAAAAGAAACAGGTAAGTCATTAAATCGTTAAAATCAAATGTGCCCAGATATGATGGTGCATGCCTGTAATCACAACTACTTGGGAGGCTGAGGAAGGAAGATCACAAGTTCAAGGCCAGTGTGACAAACTTAATGAGACTCTGTCTTAAATTTTAAAAAAGTAAAAGGACTAGGGATATAGCTCAATGGCAAAGTACAACGCCTTGGTTTTAATCTCCAGTATTATACAAAAGAAAATAAAAACATGGTGAAAAACATGTTTTTTACAAAATGGTAAAATTTCAGATGAGGAAAAGACCTTAAAAAGCCAGCTAATCTATTCCCTAAAAGCACTAGTGAACTCTCACTGTAGGTCGCAAAATTAACATTTAATATAAATTACCACACATTTCGTATACGTAAAATATCTACAGCACAATCAAAATGCACATATAAAGCAAACATTGCTCCCATATTATATAGTAAAGAAACACAAAAGAAGCCAGGTGATGTGCCAATAGTCACATAGCCATAAGAGGGAGACTGAAAAATATTTTTCTGGTTATTTCTACAAAATCAAGCTGGGTACTGTTAATGCTAACTCTTCAATAGTCCTACTTAACATTAAAATATTCTAATGATTAAAGATGAAATGTTATTAGCACTGCACATGTGTGAGAGATAATACTACCTCTCTCTGTTTCTTTTAGCCGGATTTAACGTGCAGATTGTCTGAATGAACTGGGAATAGTTTGAGCTAATGTATGTCCTGACTGAAGTGGAAAACACAATCCCAAACAAGACAGACCCATCACCGAAGTGCTTAAAACACTCAGTATCATGTAACTGACATCTTGGTTCTGCATTCTTATTCCATCCTCTCTCACTCCTCTCATGAATGGGTGCCACAAATCATCACACTCAGCCAGCCATGAATATTCACAGAAGTATAATTTCTATTAAAACAATCTAAGAAATCAAGACAGAACTGAAAAGAAAAGCATGTGCACCCAGCAGGGTTCCAACTTGACTTGGATGCCAATGGTCACTGTGGGTTTTCCTTGTTCAGGGTTAATCAGGATCTGTATTCTCTTTCTTTACTGACTGAACATCATCTCTTCAGATCCGTTTCACCCTGCATGCTAAGCCAAAAGTCCAGACTTCTTGTCCATTCCCTACTTCCGAAAAGGGCTAGGCCAGAGCTAACTGCTAAGGTCACAGGTCCACTAAGAATCATCTTTTAAATGATGATGATGATGATAATGATGATGATTTGTCTTTAGGTAACATCCAAATAGCCTCTCCTAGAGATTTTGACACCAAGTCAATTGCACGACTTCCCCAGGATCAATCTGCTAACAGGCTCAATTCCACTTTCTCATTAAGCCAAATGAGTCCTCTTCAACTCTTAGATCAGTGAACTTTTCCTCATAATTTCCTGCCTCTAACCCCCCCAGCAATGCCCTACCAAACTCATTCTCTTTTCTAACCAATAACCACCTGGATGATCTCACATTCAACATACAGTAATTACATTTACAAAACACCTGTGCCATGTAAGACACACCTAGGAAAGAATTTTAAGTCAGCACCTTCCTTCAAAATTCAGAAACCTATGTGGAAAAAGTTCTCTCATCTACAGAGTTTGGCTTGTTAAATTCTGTGGAACTGCCCAACTACTGACTTCCCTTCTGAAAAATATAAGGAGTGATCATCATTCTCAGTAATTTGTGTAGACTACTGATTCAAGCCAACAGAACTAAGGTATCAGTTAAAGATGCTCATGAAGTGTCAAAATCTGTATGATCTGTTCATTAACTCCTAAATGCCAATTTAATGTTTCCTTGGTTCCCAAATCAAGATAGAAAATTATTTGGGTTTTTTTTTTTTTTCCTTTAAAAAAAGGTAAAACCAGGCCGGGGATCTAGCTCAGTGGCCTAAGTGCCTGCCTGGCAAGCGCGAGGTCATGAGTTCAATGCCTGGTGCCACAAAAAAAATTAAAAAATAAAGGTAAAACCATAAGACAACCTCCACCTTTTCCTACTAAACAGATATAATTTGAGTCACAAACAAGCCAT